>JAQFZH010002911.1:0-15111 GCA_034695485.1 Entomobrya nivalis | reverse complement strand
GCTCAGGTAACTCTTCTCCTTCATTTTTATATCCCAAACTTGTTTACTTGTTGAGTCTGCTAGATAAATGTTTTGTGAGCCGATCAAGTTATGGAAACAGTTGAGTCATAGCTTAATCTAAGAGCAAATCAAATAATTTAACTTATTTAAGCAAAAAAATACGTTTCATATCTCAGAATTAAAATTTACAATGGGATCAATAAAATTGAAATAGTGATGATAAACTGACTGACGTCTGATTTTCCGTAAGTATCATATTCCAATCACGATACGTACTTGGCTTAATCAATGTTAGTTTTGGTATTTAATATCCAATATAATATTGTTATTTAATGTAGTGCTTAAATATCGAAATGCTCATTTGTGTTAAAATAATAAACTATGCAAAAAATATATAGGTATTGTTTATCCAATACACATTTTCGTTCAACTGCTCTATGTATCACTTGTAAAGATTACAAAAACCATACATATATTTCTAAACGTATTGTATAATATTGGATACATTGAAAAAGAGAACATAAAATTCCATGGTTGGTTCCCTACACCAAATACATTGTATGCAGACAATGGCAAGCTAAGTCTGGAAGTTTTATAGTTTGGTTAAGTAAACATTAAAAGTTAAGTTTATTTATATTCAAGTCAGCTCGTTTATGACACCAAGTTTTAAAATATTAATGGTATTAAATAAATTATGTATTGTTATGCATGCGTGTATCAAATGAGCAGAGTTGTGACTGCAATTATCTATATATGCGCATAATAGTGTTCCCAATTCGTCATCGAAGTTTTTTTCACTGCTCGTGAATTTATTAAATATAACATATCATCAGCAGATTTGTAATGTACTCCTGAGTATATTACAGTAAATATTTGCGTGAGCTCTTCCAGTTGAATATAACGTAGCTACGATTTCGGCATTTTATTATAAAATTCGTGATAACGATGAACATATCAAAAAACTGATAAGAACAATTTTAATGAAACACACATCATCCCAAAACTGCAGTTAATAAGCTTATACAAAATTGAATCCTGATCAATAAACACACTACTTCGTAAACCAAAATCGTTAAGAATTTTCAGTAACGAGTAAGATGGATGGAGAATTTCCGGAACAGTTCAATTGTCCAGTTTGCTTTGAAATACCTCAAAGGGAAATCTACCCGTGTCAAAGTTGCCATACTATTTGGAATATTTGCGTACAAAGTTTATCACTCTGACCCAGTGTGGAGTAAGCTTGGGAACTCCCCGAATTAGAAGCAGACCCCTCGAAGAAATTCTCGATATGATGAAGTTTGACTGTGAGTATAAACCAGAAGGATGCGAAGTCAAAGTGACCAGAAGAGACGTAAAAACTTATTTTGAAGTATGTTTACTTGGGTACCTTCTTTCTTAAATTTATATCTTACTGATTTACATCTATATTTATGAACTATTACTAATATCTATACATTTCAGTGGGGCCAGAGTGGGGATTTATGTGAGTACATGGGGTATACATGTAGCCATACCATAAACAAGAAAACGATTCAAGAGGCAATGGAGCATTTTCAGCAAGAACACCAAAGCATTTCTACAATTAAGACATATCTCAATATAAAACTGAAGAATATCAAGAATGTGGACAGACAAATGAGATGTCTTTGGCAACCACTTTTTGTCAATGCTTTCAACAGTCATTTTATTTTGGTTATTTGCACAGTCGAATCAAACATTTCGTTTATCTTAATGAATTAACACGTGATAGTTAAAGTGGAAACTAATTTTATTAGCATTGCTCTCGTGTATCAGGGCTCTTCATCAGGGCTTATCATCAAAACAGAAGAATGGGTATTTCCATCAGAGAAATCCCAAATGATAAAGTTCAGGTCAAATTTCGTATGGTAGCTAAAGTTGACGACTTAAGTACGCATGATTGTTTATATATGATCTAAATACGGACTTTAAATGTAATATAATTTATTATTAATTAGTCTAACATTGAGAAGTTAAAGTATGAGCTTAACTTATCTATCTTTTTTGTCAATTTAGATATCAGATCTGGAATGGATCACAAACCCGATTTCCAGCACTAAATGCAAAGCACTACTAAACTACCCACCGCACCAATTTCGATTAGTAGACAAGTACATGCTTCAAGTAGATCTAGCGATTCGGGTCAGTTTGATCGACAATAACTTCAACAATGAAGAACAAGACAAGAAATTGCTTGGTCATAGATTCATATATGATGATGCAGCCTCTAATCTGTGGTGCGGCATATCAGTCTACTGCATCCTCAAAACAGCACACTGACTTATCTTTTAACGAGATAGTTGACCAAATACAAGCTCGTAATAATCGAACCCTTAGCTTCAATGCTAACTGCAAAATTTGTGGAGTCATGCCACTAGATGGACTACGCTTTAAATGCCTTTCGTGTCAAAATTACAATCTTTGCATTAGATGCATGGAAAAAATGGAACATTCTGGTTACTATTTTATTATTATTTGTACAAGCACACAAGATAAATACCTTCGGGAAAGCAGGTAAGATCCACCCATGCATACGAAATTTTACCATAAAATGTCCATTCTTTTTACTGTGAAATTCTTATGTATTTTATTTCTTTTTTCAGATTCCTGGCTAAATCATGTAATACAAAAGGTATTAGTCAGATATTTAGGGTTTGTTTGAAAAATTATTGTAAAATTACAAACTGTATGGGAAAATTAATTAATTTTTAGATGAATCCTTATTATGCTTCCAAAAGTGTCAAAGTAATCTGCCTGATTAGGTTTGCCTTAAATGTAGGGATTTGTTTGGCTTATGCAAATTCTGCTATGTCGCTGGGATGCTAAAAAAGGTCCTGCCAATCACTTCTTTATGGTTACACCTAACAAGATGGCGAGAGAGTATGCGCTACAGAAGCACAAAATTACGGCATCTGTAAAGAAATGAATTTCGTGAGGAAAGAACTCTAACAAACATATATTCCACTGAACTTCTTAGAACTATGTTATAGAACTAAGAAGAATCATATAGGAACTATTAATAATAAATCAATGCCATATAACCTGAAAACAAGTTAAGATAATGAAGATGTTTGTTAGATTTGGCCTTGAAATTGTAAGAACCTTCGTGCTAATCATCGTAGAACAAATTTACTTAAAATGAGGACATGTAACATAGGAACAAAACTACACCTCAATATAATGGAAAAAATGTCTCTAATATTATTAAACATATTTTAGGTATAATTGATAATAATACTCTATGTTTATAGCACATTTTTATCCACCAAACTCCTAAAAATAGAGCAAATATAATTTGAATACAGCTTCTTAGCTATCTAGAAAAAACAATAGATAGGATATTTAGTTTAACCATTTTTACAAAATTCAAATATTTGTTTAAAAAAAACTTAAAATATGGGCGTTTACGAAATTTTTACCAGATGATTCATGTTATTAAAATGATTATTATGAGCGAATTTCACGTCACCCAAATTGTTAACGATAAAAACCATTATCTAACCAATATATAAAATTGTATATAGTCTAAAAGAGTAATGAATTAAAATGGTGGATGATTTGTCAGTAAATAATTTTTAAAACAACAACATGAAATGTAGAAAAATTACATGATTTATAAAAAATATAAATAGATGTTTATATTTAAGTATCAGATTTTAAGTATTTAGAGATTTTTGTACATCATCATAATCCTTTTTGTTAGTAATCACTTTTTAAATAACAAACTAAAATAAATAAAATATCGTTATAAATTTAAAGTTAAAAATTTCAGGGTCATATTAATTTTAGATGTTGTATATCTATGCTTTAGTGTTAGTTACATTTCCACTGGGGAAAAATATGAAATCCTCTATGCTGGAAAAAGTCACATAGTTAAAATCAGTAAATAGTTCTTATATAATTTATACGCTTTTTTATTATTATTGTGTTTTTATTTAAAGGGTTTTCATGGATAAGTTTCTTTAATTTTTACTACTTTGTAGTAACATTTTTTTCAGAAACCAATGTACAACTGAACGTCAGTGAAACAGATGAAGTTTACTAGTACAAGCAAATGAATGACAGAATCTGTCATTTTAATTATAGCAGGAAATAAAAAATAAAAAGAGCATAAAGGACTGCTATAGTTCAAATAAGAATATTCACTAAAATTTTATAGATGATTCACTGTAATTTTTTAAGTTTAGATTATTTCGAAGTGGACTTATTAATATTTTTGTTCATCTCAAGTATTTAGTTACTACTTAATTTTACTTTTAAGTCAAGCTTGTACAAATAAAACTGGTTCACTTTCGTTCATGCTTCAAAAAAGGCAAGATGTTGTGTTTGCGTAGTATGTGCAGAGCAAATTGCCGAGCACTTTCGGTCATCGTTATGACAAAGAAATGATTCTTACTATGTCCTCTTGACTCTCCCAAGAAACAAAATCGGCATAAACCGTAAGGTCCTCCACACTGCAAACATATAAAGTCTGGCAGATTTTGGCATGTTTCACAACGTAACTCCTTTGCATCAGAACACACCGATCCATATGCGTATTCTATAGCTGTCAAAGAAATAAAAATAAATTGTCAAAAATACTTCCCTCAAATTAATTATTATTTCCATCAGTTATTCTAGTAGCCTGAATTGTTCTTGTTGTCACATTCATAAAATGGTTTCCATGGATTTGACCTAAAAAGACGATTTAAATCTGGTTATTCATGAATATACATACACATTAGATTTACAATATAAAAACATGTTTCACATTAATACTTACCGAGCAACTATAGAGTTCATAGACGAAACTTGATCGTTTGTACAAAGTACCGCGAAATGGTGAAAGGAATGCTCATTTTTTGTCATGCATGTGGAACAAAGGCCATACCCACTACATTGTAAGCATTGATATCTTGGACCTACTATAGGCCACGTCCTACACGCATTACACTGGTGACTATCTTCAGTTAGTTGGCCAAATTGTGTTTGCATTGCAACTGCCAAGTCCTCAAAGTTAACTATATCTGGTTGGTCAGATTGATCAAGTTGATCGAGATCGAGAGGATGGTAAAACCATGAAGGATTCTAGTTCGACCTCCACATTTTTAAAGCTTACATCAGTGAAATTATTATCTGACATGATGTCCATAATTCTCAAGACATCCTCTTTCACATAGTGTAAAAGCAGGGATTCGAGTGATATAGTTACAGGCGGGGATTTAAATGCCAATTCACATGCTGTTTGTGGAATCGGTTCGGTAGTCCACTTTAAGGCATGAACCTGTAAATACATATGTTCGAAACATTTAAATTTTGAGTAAATGATATGCAATAATTTTTCTTTTGAATTGACCTTTTCTTGTTTAGATAATATTCGAAATTCAGCACCAATTTTCGAACTACCATCTCCCCCAATCCGAATGCAAGCAAACGACAAGTTTCCTTTGTTCGTGTAGACAACCATGAGGTAGTGATTGGAATAGGCGTTGAGTAAAACCGGTTTCCATAAGCAGTTTATATTTTGGTCGACCTTTTTGATGTTGGTCACTTTGATTTCTAACATGTTGTTACTCATTGACATGATGGAATGCTCTTGTTTCAGGTGCTGAAGGGATTCGTGTAAGTTTCTAGTTTTCACTTGATACTTGCATGAGTATCCCAAATATTTACATAAGGGAACCTGCTCACCCCTGGAATCATAAAAACAATATAAATTCACAAATATAGCTTCATTTTTTTATCAATTAGTTTTTTTATTTCACGTACCCATAAGTACAGTTGTTATGATGAGAGGAAATTTCTCTTCTGGCCACTTTATAGCTGCTGCCTGCCGATTTGAATGAACAGTTGAATTTCATCATGTCCAGAAGTTCTTCTAGCGCTCGGTTGCGTATGTTTTTTGTATTTAAGTTTACCCTACACTGAGGACAACGGGATAAACCCTTGATACAATTGTCACATATGGTATGCCCATTTTCGCATTGATAAATTTCCTTTTCAGGAATTTCAAAGCAAATTGGACACTTAAGCTGCTCGGGAAACTCGCCGTCCATTTCAGTTCTAGTTATTAATGTCTAGTGATACTAAATGAGGTATTGAATTTCTTTTAAATCCGATCTGTCGAGTAGAATATCTTGTAAGTTTAATGAATTTTGTGGTATGGACAACTACAATCTGTATAATAAACAAGAATATCAGAACTTTTGGGTGATTTCATTTCGTACGAGTGCTCAATTAAAATTAATGTCCTTGCCTTCCGTCAACATTACCGTTATTTACTTTAAAATAAATTTAACGTATTGGTCTTGCTAACAAGCATAAACTGAACAGTCGATATTATCACTGCTTTTTCAACCAATATTTCCGAATATGATTATCATGCAGATTGTTTTTTTACTTTTCTGATTAAACACTTCAGATTATTTTTGATGAATCGAATCAAAAAGCTTTGATTTAACTAAGAATTCCATCCACTGCTTTTGTAAAAATAAAGTACAACCAACAAATTTATTTGCTAAATATACATACATGTATTGTTCAACATAGCATTTATCATTTGTAAAGATAACAAAAAATGTATAATTTTTCTGGCGTACTGACCGCAAGTTGATTGAATTAATGTAAAAACTTAAATACATGGTACTTTAATGCCTAATGCCTTAGTGATGATATTACTGTAATTTATTTTGCATATTGCCTACCTTTATTTGACGTGTAAATACCTAACTTCTCCCAATACATACCAACGATGTGAAAAATTGTAATTGTAAAAATGTTCAGCTCTGCTTCTGGTCAACTTTGATGCAACCACGCACACAACTTGTATCAACCTTTTTATTGAAATAAAATAAATACTTTTTGATGTTTAAGGATATACTCTAGTCACAATCAAAACAAGCATGAGTATCATAATCAGAATTTTTTTTTTAATTTTAACCAACGACTTTTCTCACCAAGACCAACATCTTATTGAATTATGTATTACAAATACGGACACGATTAAAATAAGGCCAGCTGAACTCTGTACCCCATGGAGTATATCAGACTGTTTGAAATTTGAAACAAATTAAATATACATGTATCGCTATTGACAAAACTGCATTATTATTACACTTATGTATGTGTTATCTAGAGCTAATAATTTGTGTATCAACAGTGACAATTTCAGTGCACAAACTCCTCAGACTATTTGAGTGAAGCCATAAAAAAATTATTACATGTGTCATGAAACTTGTCCAGTTACGAAACGCTTGTGATAACTAATGAACCATCAATAACGGCAAATAATTACAGACAACAGAGGAAAATAGATAGAAAAGTTACGTGTGGTAATTATATTAAGCTGTCAGTCAAATTTAAAAGGAGTACAAAGCTTAAAGTAAAACTATACCTCCAACTTAAAACGTTTTCGCTGTTGGATGAAATTGGTTATCAATCAAATACTTGAGACACATTTTGTATTCATCACAACTTCCTTGTATTGAGTAAGCAGATGCATCCGGATTACAGTAAAATTATATGTTTTATAAGAGTCGAAAATGGCATTTTATTCAAGCGAACATTCGCGATGAGATAAAAATATATGAGTAATATAAAGTATGCCCGTTATAGTATAGAAAATCGTTATTTATCAACGCAATGCACTACATTTACTCACCAAACTCATAACTAAGCTATTCTAACCAAATTACTGATAAAGCCATGAAGCTCAACAGACATCTTGTTTGCCACTTGTTATCTTTATTATTTATCATACACCACAAACTGACAACCTAAATGTATTGTTATTATAATTTTATATATTAGAATTACAAATATATGATATATACTAAGTCCACTTGTAATATATATTATATATTCAGGTGATAACAGCTGTAAATTACATACGCCTAAACTAAAGTAATAAGGATGCGTATCCGTGACAAGTGTTAAAAACTAACAGGTTTATATGAACAGTACATGAGAAACATAAACCATAACTCAAACCTTATTTGTTTGGTTCAGAAATCAAAATATCGAATATTATGGAAGCAGGGTTTCCAGAGCAGTTCAAATGTCCAATTTGCTTTGAAATTCCTGAAAAGGAAATTTATCAGTGTCAAAATGGACATACTTTATGTGACGTTTGTGTTGCAAGTTTGGCACTGTGCCCCCAGTGCAGAGTAGGCTTGGGAACTTCCCGAATTAGAAGTAGACCACTGGAGGAGCTTCTCGATATGATGAAGTTTAATTGTTCATTTAAAAGTGATGGATGTCAAACCAAAGTTACAAGGAAGGAAATTAGAAGTCATTCTGAAAACTGCTCATTTGGGTAAAATTAAATACTAAATTTCAATATTTAAATACTAATGCATTACTAAACATTTCTTATAAATTATTTAACAAATTTCAGAGGAAAACGAGTACCTTTGTGTAAGCATTTGGGACACACTTGCAGTTACATCGTAAACACTAAAAGGATACAAGAGTCAATAAATCACTTAAAAAAATGAACACCAGTTTCCATTAACGATTGACCACTCACTCGACATAAAATTGAAAAAGACAAGAGGAGTTGATTCTAAAACGAGATGCCTTTGGAAACCAATTTTGGTTAATGTATTTAACAATCATTATGTATTGGTAATATGTTCGTTCAATACTAACATTTTTTTCGCATGCATTTCAATTGGTGAAAACGCAAATGATAACGTTCAAGCCAAGTTTCGAGTGGTACCTAAGGAGGATAATGTAAGTAAGCTGTATTTTAATACAATGTTAAAATTTTAAATCAAAGTGTGGAGATATAAATATCGCTTTCTCTTACTATTTCAGCTACCTAAATTGGAATGGACAACAAGACCCATTCAACAAACTGAAAGTGAAGATGTCCTAAAAAATCCTCCATTCCAACTTTCAATTGACTTGTTAGTGGACAAGTACCTGGAACAAGAACTTTTGGCCATTTATATAGACATGAGTGACAATACCTCTGTCACTGTAAGTCCCAAAAGGACTCGTTTAACTATAGGCCCATTTATAACTGCAGAGTCCTTGCATTCGAATATTCGTCCTCAACCATCACCACCGGTATTGCAGGAATTTAGAGTTTCCTTTGAAGAAATAGTTGACGCACTACAAGCCCGTTTTGATCGAATGCTTATTTCTTCAGCTCAATGCAACGTATGCAGAGCCACACCCTTGAATGGACTAAGATTAAAATGTCTTCAGTGCCCAGATTTTGATCTTTGCATGACATGTGGGGATAAAAATGAGCATTCGTTTCATCATTTTTCTGTACTCTTTACGAATGAACAGGAAGCTTTCCAGGAAAAATCACTTCGAACAAATGAGGAAACGTAATTTTACCTAAAAATGCAAAAATAACCTGCAATAAACAATAAAAAATGATATATTTCAGATTAAACTTGAAATGCTAATTTTGGTTTATAGATATGGAAATTGGAAGCCTTTCGTAGACTCATTTGAGTCAAGGAGTACGTATGTATTTATATTTTGTCCAAGTTCTTTTTGTTGTAATGTTTTGTTATTTTTTTCAATTTGTGGATGTTTTTAGTTCAAGAGAATATATTTGGATCTATTATTGCTGACGCAAAGAAAATGTGCTGCCGAAAATGCAAAAACCAGCCTGATTATATATGTCTGCGATGCATTGGTTCCTGTCCATTTGGCTTGTGTAGTTTCTGCTTTGTAGATGAAGTATACGTTCATGATGCACATCACTACTTTGCTGTAACACAAACAAATACTGCTAGAGAGTTTACTTTATTTGTTTTGCGTAAACGCAATATCATTCCACCCCTTTGAGATGATAGCTTTCACAATGTGTCACTGGCTGATTCCAATGTCGAAATAGATTATTAATTTATCCAGCATTTATAATTTTTAAACTGGAAGTAAAAAATATTTAAGAAAAGTATAAATACGAGTTAATAGAAGTACTTAATAAATAAGTGAATTATTGACATCGACATGGGGTTTGAGTTTAAAAGCTCTAACTATGTACTACTGCAATGTTGCTATAAAATGTAGTACTGGTGAAACCAAAAAATATAGTAAATCTACATGTTAATTTTTATAAAATGATTAAAGAAACTCAGCACTGATGTAAATTGTAGTAGTAGTCATGTAGTGCACTTTAAGCTTATACTATTTTATTTTCTAGTATGAACGTATTTCAAATATACTTCACTGTATACATATTTATTTCTTAAAAAGCTTATTTTATGCTTTAAAGTTTTAGAAGATTTTTTTAAAAGAACCACATTATTAATGCGTAGTAATGTTAATACAAACATTTAGGGGATTTCTTTAATTATTTTCCTAAAAAATACTTTACTTTTCAGATGAATATGAAGTATTCTACCCTGCCAGTTATCAGGGATTATAAACTTGACTCTAATGAATGAGTTATTATATGAATGAGCTATTTGTTATTATTGAGTTGTGAATGAGTCAATATCTGTATACATAGCTGGGTTTTTAAATCGATATTTACATTTAGTAAAATATTTTTTTTATTTATTACGAGAATATTGTTTTTAATCTCACAATATTAGGTTACACATTGTAAAAAATATACAATGTAATCAAGTAGTACATAACTACAATTTGTCAAATAAAATAGACAAGATAAGAACCCATGTTTAAAAAAATATTGCTAATTTAAAATTCCATAAATCGAGACTATACAACATACAAAGGTTTATCAAAATTAAACTAGAATAATTTAGGAATAATAATTAAACTAGTAACAAAATAATATGTATTGTGATTTATTTAAAAACTTCAAGAAATTCTTGTTGTTTTACATTTACATCGATCAATGTACTCTTTGCTCTACTAACAATATGATCTGTGGTGTCAAGCGCCCAATCAATAGGATTTTTAAATCCTCTGGCCACCCGACCTCCATTTTTGGTGATATCATGACACACGTACTTCTTGTTCCGCTGGAAATCCGATGCCAAAATGTATCCTCTAGAAGAAGAATATTTCACCGCATCTGGGGTGGTTATCAATGGTACACAAGTGACGAGCATTGTACTACCCGCATTCTTAAGGCTTTCTGAGACAGCAAGATTCTCCAACTTTGTATCCTGAGTTGGACCAGTTTTGGTCAAATCCTGACATCGAAAGATGATTCCATTTTTCTGGAAAGATAGGTCGTAATCCAATGATGAAGGAGTGTTTACACAAGTGCAATGACGTCTGTCCGGCAGAGCGATATGCTTAGGTGTGCCAACTGAAAATAAAATAAAAAAATAAAATATTAAGCATTAAAATAACTTATTCTGATGAATAATGTTTTATGTGAGTTGTAAAAGAAATACTACTTACATGGAAATACACCAACCAATGTAGCACCAAAAAGTAATACGACTGCCAAATATTTTATCATGATAACTTGATGGAAGAAAGACGAGAGTAATACAGGTATATTTTTCAGTAACAGTCTGTTTTAAGTACAACTGACTTGTTGAATAATAGAAATCTGAATGTGAAAAGTTCCTCAAAAGTTGGTCCTTTTATACCAGAGTCTTAAGGCAACAGCATAATATTTTTACAACGATTAAAGCCAGCGAAACATGATATCCAAATAGTTTTTCAATTTTTACATATAAAGGTATATTGATAAATATTGCAAGTGGAATTACAATGTCCAGAAATAGTATCAATAAATAAATGGCTTTTAAGTTGAAAGGCAAAATCAACGGGTTGAGTAAAAGGTATGATACCTTAAAGTACCGTGAACATTTGTGTCCTAAATATTACACAGATTATAAACAAGGCAACACTCAAAATATGGATTAGAAGCTTCGGACTTATTCAAACTTTCAATGTTAAACCAAGTGTGTTTTAGTTTGCTTTTAGACATGTATGCTAGCATGCAAGCATTATCTATTTACGGACCAGGCCGAGCATAAACTCTTTTAAAATGCATTATAATTTATGTATTTCCTGGTACTAGTTCAAGCTAGTTCAAATATGAAACATTACAAATATGAGGCCAAGCTATTATAAAAATAATATGCGAAAGACAAAAAACAATATTATCAAGTTTACAAATACATGTACCTATTTTTATACATACAACTGAAGATATTTACGAATGCACACATGCTATTCATATCGATTCGACATAAGTCCATTCATTCTACGTTAAATGTACTGTAATGTAGTAGTAAAGCACGTTAAAAGCACCAAATGTAGCAAAATTAGTTTTGTAAGCACCTAACTGGGACTGTTTATTCTTCTAAACCTGCTTCTAAAAGCTCGTAGATCATTTCTTTGCAAATAATAATAATGATGTCGTATATTTCAGCATGCACCTCAATAAAAATTACCCAAAATTCTAACACTTTGATGCGCATTTACAAAATTTTATAGTTTGAGAAATCTTATTGAAACAAAATGCATGTAGAATGTACCGAATAGATTGGGCAATACTAAAATTTTGGTATGTACTAACAACTTTATAATGACGTTTAAGAGTTTACTGCATTATGAGCCATCCGTAAAATTAAAATAAATACTCCATCACGTATCAATGAAAAAGTATTCTCACCCCACATCACGCATTTGTATTTATATCAATGTGTACTGGTACTGTGATTTTATGTACATAAAGTAATTGCTGTCCAAAATGCAATACACTTTTGAGTACCACCAATTTTTGCACCAAGAATACTGAAGTGATGAAATTAAAGGCTCATTTACCACAGTTCCAAATACAGATCAATTAGTATACTAATATTATATAAAAATGAAACGATAATGCATTTTACACGACAATCAAATATTTATATGTTAAAAATGTGATGCTTATAGCTTAATTTTTCATTTTTGATCCGTTTATAATTTAAGGCAGAACCATTTTCCTAATGGGCAGTGATGGTTTTACAAAATGGGTGAGTAATTATATTTACTATATTTAAACCATGAATAATACTTCTTTACTGTTTAGTTCAGACTTGAACTGAAGTTATCTTGTACAACTTGTTCATATCGATGTATTTAGTTTGACACTTTTTCTAATACGGCAATGTATTTTTTTGTTTATTGTCGTCACAATTGATATGACTAACAAGGGAGTTGTGCATAGTTATCAGAATATAACCTTGAGCGGACTGGAACATATGGATGAGTCATGATTTATTCATGAGTTCATGTTATAATGAAAAATCCTGTTGTTAATACATCAACCTTCACCTTGGTAGTGCATACTCATTATAAATTTCAACCTGACACTGGAATAAAAAAGTGAAACGAAAACAATCAGACAAGTTAAGCAGATAAGTATTCAATTTTAACACCAAAATTTACGACGTTCAATGACTGCGTCATACAATAAATGACTGAAACCATACCATATTTAATACATATTAAGGAATAATACAATATCATTTCAGAGCTCCTCTTTTTATTTATTTTTCGTCAAGCAGTACATCAAATGTAAATCTTATCAGTGAAGCCAATTAAATCCTGATAAACATTGACAAGGAGAACCAAAGGAATATTTATGTTATCACGGTTCAGTATTACTCACCCAAAAGTTTATCGAAGAAGTTTACAATAGAGCAATCATATTTACAAAGTCAGTATGGATTTAGTTTTCAACAGCAATAGCAATAACATTTTTAGACCATGAACGGAGAATTTCCCGAACAATTCAAATGCCCAGTTTGTTTTGAAATTCCAGAATGGGAAATATTTCAGTGCCAAAACGGGCATACTATTTGCGACGAGTGTGCAGAAAATTTATCAACTTGCCCTCAGTGCAGAGTAAGCTTGGGAACTCCCAAAATTAGATGCCGGCCACTCGAAGATATTCTGGACATGATGAAATTCGATTGTTCGTATAAACCAAAAGGATGTGCAACCAAAGTAACAAGGAAAGAAATCACGAGCCATTTTGAAAACTGCTTGTTTGGGTAAGACATTGTTAAAATTAATTTAAACTTTGATCAAACTCAAATTCAATTGACGATTTAAAAAATGCTATAATATTTAAATTTCAGTGGCAAACAAACACCCCTTTGTAAATTCTTGGGGTATAACTGCAGTCACATTGTTAATACCAAAAGACTGCAGGAGTCATTGAATCATCTGCAAAAAGACCATAAATGCCTACTTACCAACAACAAAGAATTCGATATGAAATTGAGAAACGTGAAGGATTTCAGCACAAATTCCAGTTGTATTTGGATGCCAATCATAGTTAATGCATTTAACAGCCATTATCTCATTGTTATCTGCTCAGCCCAATCAAACATGTCATTTACATGCATTTCTCTTGGCGAGAAAACAAATGATAAGATTTTTATCAAATTTCGTATGGTTTCGAAAAAAGATAATGTTAGCAAACAATATTTATAATGTTAATTATATAATTGGGGTTCACAATAGAACAACTTGTTGTAGTAGATCTAAATTTTAGCATCTCAATTTATCCACTACATACCGGCTCTAGAATGGACCACAACACCTGTTCCACATGATAAAAGTGAAGTAATCTTCAAGTCACCTTCATTCCGGTTACCATTCAGCTATTTGTTGGAAAACTACCTCGAGCAAAAAGACTTGGCAATTCATATCAACATAACGGACATTCCCACTGACAATGTCAGCCGCAAACTAGAAGTTCTCGCTGTGGACTACGACATCGTTCTAAGACCTAGTCCTTCTGGCCCCTTCCGTTGTTGCAGTTTGACTGGTCCATCTGTTGAGTTGGGTTCGACTGGTTTACCAGGTGCGTTTGGTTCGATGGTTCCATCATTAAATTATAGGTCGACTGCTCCATCTTATGCGTCAAGTATAGCAACACCATCTCGTGTGTACGCTGTGGCTGCTCGACCTCGTGGAACTAGATCGGCAGTATCATCTAGTAAGCACGATTTGTTTGAAGGTTTCACATTCCCCTCCTGATGTTTTGAATTTGGTTGTCCCACCGCAAAGGTTTATTTAGTCGAAATACCGAAAATTTATGATGTTTTACCTTCAAAGAATTTACTACAAGAGAACGGTAAATAAATAAAAACTAAGTTAGAAAAAACATGACGAAGCAAACCAAAACGGCTTACAAGGGAGAAATAAAGGTCAGTGCGGCCA
>JAQFZH010002910.1:0-15112 GCA_034695485.1 Entomobrya nivalis | reverse complement strand
TTGTAGTATCTTGAAACAATTATGTTCAAGGAAAATCGAGATGTATATGTATGCAATATAAATACGTATGATAATGGACAAACATGATTTGATAACTTTGTAAATATTTAGAAATTTTTAAATTATCACATTCTACTAACTGCGATGTTCTGCAAAAAAATCTAATACTACTGTACCAGAGCGTTCTAATAATCTATATGACTAAATACATTATTTCTTTCATAGTTATCAATCAGTTTGTTAATCATTATTGGAAAAAATTATTTATAATCTCGACTTGCCCCAATGCAAATCCGGAAATACATTGTTCCACTAACCCGTTTTTCTGACACTTTCGTATATTTCCTACGTGTTTTCCTTTCCCATATTTCTTACTTCCTACATATATGTATGCTGTGTATACTTTCTTCAAAACCCCATCAATAAAGCTCACCTTCATTTTGTCATCAGCCCCATCATGTTCACATGTTGACTTTTTCAAGTCCTTCCCACCGTCGACGTATCAGTTCTTTGAAATGTTTTATATATGAATTCATAAAATGTATTTTGTGTTCTGTAATCAGAGAATTATTGATTTCTCTTGGGAATTTCCATGAAAAATTGAAGTGAAATGCTTTTGCGTCAATTCTTTCATAATACGTCAATAAGGAAAATAGAATACTCCGTTCAATCCACCAAATAAGCCAAACAACATAGATTTTCACAACGGAATTAGTTTTGCAGCAAGAACAATTGACATTCAACTACTGCAATCGTTTCATTATTATTATTATCTTGCAATTTGAGCTATAGCTTTCAGTTTTTCCTTCCCCTGTAAATCCACGCGATAGAAATATATTTTTCGGTCGCGATTCCTATTTACATTATACATTATTCAGGTCAATTCTTTCGATACGGTCTGGACAAGTTATGTGTGCAATCAATTTCGTTAGCCTTCCGAACATGCAGTATAGTAATTCCATTGACTTTTCCGCTTCTACAGTCACCAATCTAGCAGGATTGACAATATCTTACTGTTTATAACGAATCTGATTCTTAAATTGAAATAAAGGCTGATTTTGGCATTACCTCAAGGTAAACACAGAGTGAAGTAAGATTTTTCTAGAGTATTTCAAAATTCATAGGCATGGAATGAACAAGCAATTTTACAACTTTTAATTGATTAACAGGAAATTCGCTTTAATCTTTCCAAGTACCACTTTTTGTCTTTAAAAACTTTCAATTTACCTTAATTCTTTGTGCAATCTTCTGGAATCAGTCTGCTACCGTGAAATAGCATTATTAATTTAAAAATCTAATTTACAAGTCATATCCTGGTCTAAGGAGTAAGTAGTAGGTGCAATTAGCAAGTGCACATGTCTCCTTGTAAAAACTTTAGTGTAAGCTATTTTTGTAGCTGCTTGAGTTTTGATGTCAGAAAAATTCGTTTGAACCTTACAAGGAGAGTTTTACAGTAAAAAAATGTTTTTGCGTTTTTGCTATCCATCATTAATACACTACTCATTCCTTGTTTTTACTCTCTTCAACTTGGTTTATTGTTTATCTACATCAAAGCAACAGTTCAAGGGAAAGCTCAAGGCTCCGCAAGAAAGGAATCCTCTTGACGCTCAAAAATCTATACGTTCATTTTCCCCAACTTATCCTAATAATGAGGAGGGGTACACTGACAAAAGCCTAAGCCCATCAAATACATTGCTACTTAAACACGTCTTTGAACCTATGACCTATAAAATCCCAAAGAGAAAGTGCAGCGTCAACTATAAAACTAAGCAAGCTAATTATAATTACGAAAATAAATTAGCCCGTATTCTCAGTATCAGTGAAACAAAGCTCTTCCCACGTTCCGTTATTGAGGTACTCAATAAGAAAGAGAATCTGGTGGGTGAGCACTATCAACAGGAAAGACATGGGTTTCTGCGGTTTTACCCGTCTATTGAATCTGTCGTCTTGTCTGCTCCACCGTTTTTATCCATCTCCAGAAAAAATGGGACTTCACAAGACAAGCCTTGTATTCTGTCGAAGTTGAAATCCAGAGGAAGAAAAGAGGCATCCAAAATGAATGTCAGCAATATCTTGGGGCTATATTCACAAAGCAAGTCTACCTCTACATCAAACTCATTGCAAGTAAATTCGGAATCCGGATCATCACTATCAACATTATCGTTAGCAAAAAGCTCTTCGTTAATGAAATTTGATGTATCTTTGTCTCAATCCAATTCTTCACTTTCCGCAGGGCATAAGAAAGAAAATGGTGTTCAAAAACAGGTGGGAAAATCAGGGAAAGAAGTATCCCTAATGAAGTCTGATATGAAGAAGGAAAAAGTTGGCAGAGTAAAAGCAACATTTTCCATACTTGATAATATATTGCCAACACTAAGCAATAAGAAACAACATCAACACTTGTTTGAGGTGGTTGGGCTATATTTCAAAAGAAGTAGTAAAAATTCCGTTGGGAATATCGTGCAGGCGGACAAGCATTCAAGTAGCAGTATAGATAACGGACGGTTGGAATACGGTAAACCGGCAGAGTATGCTTATCTTCACCTCTCAAAGGAAAATGCCGACGAAAAGGAAGAGGAAAAAGTGGAAAGTAGTGAATTAAATCGTAATGATGTTGCTCATTCCCATGATTTAAACAAGAGCAGTGAATTTACTTCAGCAAATAATAATGCTACAACCACGCTAAAAAACGAAAAGAATAATAACAAGCCATTTAGCAGTAATAGTCATATTAATAGAAATGCAACCACCATCACACAACTTATGGCTCAAATAGCGAAGGAGTGGAGTAAGTGGAGTTATAGAGAAAATGGAAATGGAAGTTTAACTGTTATTGCTGATACCCCAAATGAAAAACAAAAGGGATACTTGGATCGTTATACACGCTTCCCCTCTTCACATCTCACTGAAGATCAACAATCCCGTTACGAAACATATGCAACTGACAGTACTAGTAGTTCTACTCGGAATACTACAAGTGGAACGACTACTATTACTTCTGTAACTAAAAATTCAGACAGTAATGCAAAAATAATGAAATCTGTGTCGCTTGCCAGCAGCATTGATAATCTCGGAGAGATGAGGACAGAGAAGGAAGTATCACTTCCACTACAAGTTTCTAGAGTGGAAGCATCTAGTAGGTATAGTAGCATTAATGGAGTTTTATCACGTTCCGACGTTGAACCGACTAGTAGCGTCCTTGAAAAAAGGAGTTTACAAAATAATAACACTTCTCATTTACCGAAAATAAAAGCAGGAAAAACTACAGGATTGTCATCGAAAACAAGGAATTTCTCTGTTTCATCATCATCATCGTCAACTCAAAAACAAACTTGTTCAGACGAAAAAGTTGGGACTGGAAAAAGAGTGAAAGGAACAACTGAAATGGTACTTTTACCAATGATCTCCTCTGAGCACAATACAAGCCAAGTTGGGAATGTTAATGATCACAGCTTAACAGCTAGTTGTAAATGTCCAACAAAACAAGAGTTTAATTTGCCAGTTCTTAGAGACTCACGTCAAGATTTGTCGGAATTGAATTCCTTCGGTGATACAAGGAGTACTAGTGGAAATAGCGGAGTGGCAAATAAGTTTATAATTGGGAATTCTATTATTACAACTGGAACAAGAAGTGCCACTTCTATACCCCGAAAAAGCCAATTAGCCAAACTTGATACTTCTACAAGATCCGACTCCTTTGAACTCAATCAAATAGTTATGGCCACAAAGGCAAAGTCAATCTCGACTTTTGACAAGTCTCCTGGTAATTCGGCTGAGAGTGGTGCTACTCCCCCAATGATGTCACTTAAAGGGCGCATGGCTATGACAAATGAAAAAAATAACAGGGTTATTTTTAATCAAGACAAACGTCATACTCTTGAACGTGGTAATAACAGAATAACAAAATCTGCCCACGATTACGATGAGACATCTGGTACCACCGTTCATAAAAACAGTCAATTTCTCGGATGGAACGAACATAAAAGGTCAAGTCGGGATGCAATGAAAGAAATTAATTTATCAAAAAACTTTGTTCATCAAAAGCGTTCAGTAATACAAGAGTCACCTGAATATGAACTGATGTTGATTACAACATTACATCCACCAATTACTGGTAATAATTTCAAACAAAATTATACCAAGCAAGTTTTTGAGACAAGCGCAAGCGGGAGAAAAACATTTCCAACTTTCATTCGCAATCATGACCTCTCAAATGAACGACTAAATCAAAACGATATGGATGAGATAAAGTTTAAAGCAAACGGGTTCCTGAAACGAGCAATTTCGCTTGATAAAAATACGCATAAAAAATTGTTATCGAAAACTTTTACTCATCAAAACAATGATGACGTTGTTTCGTATCGATTGCAACTCAAAACAAAATCTTGGAAAAATTCACATATGTCAATGAATAAACTGCAGCATGTCGTGCATGAAAAGATGTCTAAATTTAATGTGGGTAACAATTTCAAAAGAGAAATCAATAAGATGCTCCATCCATCATCCTTTCAGCATCACCAGCTTATACGGAGGAAAGCTTTTATGTCTCTTGAATCAGAGGACAGGAAGCTTTCAGCAGTATCATCATCATTGCCAGGATCTCGTTTCTTCACCTCCTCTTCTGCACCTAGCAAACTTTTTTCCTTGAAACGTGACATTCAGGAGTCAAGTCGAACCAGAACCATGACACGTTCCTCTAATAGGAAGTGGAATAAGCTTGCCGAAGAAAAAAAGACAGCTCAAGGAGAGGAAATATTAGGAAAGAATCACGAATTTTCTTCACGTCGTCGCCTGGTAAATATAATGCAGCATAAAGGAACCGGTCGAGCGTACAATATGGCTGGTGGAAAAGATGCAAAAGTATCAATAGAGCCTGATGCTAGTTCTGGAACACAAACACCCACAACAACCCAACATGATGATGATGGCATTCATACTCAAAAGCATTATGATGGCAATGTTGGAGATGATGATGACAGGGAGAAAAATATGAATAGTAACATGGGAGAAAACTCGATAGATCCCTTTCCTGGAGCTCGACCTGAAACCAAAGCTTTCACCCAGTTATTATTATCATCATTATTGCTTCCACAAAGCGACAAGGTGAGCATTCTTGGGAAAAGCGAAGCTGTAACCGGAGGAGTTAAAAGAATGTCTTATGATAATGCTAGGCATTTTGCTAAACAAGAAAATGATGTGTTACCCAAAAGATTTAAGAGAGACACAAGTTCTACTTATCCTGTAAATAAGACAATGAGGACTGATGAAGGATGTGGTCGACAAAGCGGAGCAACTTTGGACACGAGACATCAGTCAAGAAAGTTGATACTGATGAAAGGAATTCTCGGTGCTCCTCCTCACGCAAAGAAACTGGGTGAGTGGACGCCAAAGATATCGCCACCAAGCATGAATACTAATAATAGTAGAAACTCGGAAGTGGAAAGCAAGAAACTCAATATAGGTATGTATTACAACGTAAGTGGTACAAAAGAAGAACAACTTCCAACAACTGACATAAGCAAGACCTCGTTCTCTAGTTTATGGGAAACCAGGTCAGAAAATGGGGGAATGACACAAAAAATGGATGATAATGAATCAGAGAAAGTTTTGACAAGCGATTATAACTTTATGCCAGGGAGAAGAAGGCGAAAAAGCGGGTGGTACAATAATCATCTTTCAGCTGACGACAGTAATGATGGCAGAAGAATAAAACTTTGCACAACAAAACAAAAAGTTAATTCATCAGTTCAAACTACACAGCCCGTTAAAAATATTCCTACAGCAGAAGTTGAACATTCAGGATCTGACAAGCTGTCAAGCCATCATACACCATCGTCTCAAGGGCATGAAAATGCAGTTGGAACAATGCGAGGAAATAAACACCATCTACAAACAAACATGTCATCTTTTTCTTATGAAAACATGCTTTTAGAGACAAAAGCGATGAAAAATGATGCCTACTTCGTTGCAAAGGATTTACTCAGATTCAACGGTAATGATGCTGTTACTGCAGCTCCCTTATCTTCATTGAGTATGGCAAGCACGACAGGAATGGATGTCACTAACCGTGCACAGACTTTTCAGACTACTTTGCAGACTGAGGAAGCGAATGTTATAGGTATTACAACGCCTAGCGCGACAGCATCATCAAAAAATTATGATTTTGACAGCTCTTTGTTACCTTCTCTGACATCAACAACGGTAACGAGCACTCCTTTCCTTCTCAACTCTAGCCCAGCCACATTCACTACTGCAGCTGCAACTCTTGAAACAAAAGCACATACAGAAAAAAGTGAAAGTTTCTCTAGCACCACCACAAATGCATTATCCAATACTTATAGCGAATATCAAGAAGTGAAAGCAACAAATGGTTTTACTCAAGAATTGGAAAGTTTTCCGAGTACCCTATTACCTAACTCGTTCTCTTCTACTACCGTACTCATTGAACAGCCAAACACTGACAAGGGGGAACTTGCAACCACTCCTTTTATCAGTACGACCACCACTTTACAACAGCTAACTCATGTCTCCTTGAGTGACACAGATGCGGTGAGTAGAACAAGTACAAATGCTATTTCTGCTATAGATATAACAACCAGGGCTTATGAAGGAAACATGCAAGAAGTCACATCCCCAACTTCAGTAAATGGTGAAAACATTTCTCCTTCTACTTTGATTACTTTTGAAACAACAACAAGCGTACCGCCAAATCAAATTACGTCTGCTACTGGAGAGTTTCATGTCACACCTACTGGCATGTCGCCATCTCAGCCACTGCAGTTTACCACAATCTCAACAACCAAAACAGCAGAAGAACCAACTACTTTGTCTGCTAACGTGGACTTGTCCCCGACAGAGATACCATCAACAGAACAGCACGTCAGCCAAACATATCAACCTACACTTGCAACCACCTTGATGTCCACTTCTGCTGATGTCAATCTTGAAAATGCAATAATTTCAACTAGGATGACGATGACTACCACCGTGTTAGCAACGACGTCAACTGCCACTTTGTCGTCGGCAGTTGAAGGTAGTGGCAGTGAACAAATTTCAACTAGCAGTAGTGGTGATGGTGATGCAACCACCACCTATGCCACTACAGTTGCTTCTACATTACAAACTACCGTAAAAGTTGACGGAAATGTAGAGGAAAACATAAAAGAGAATGATTCTTCAGTTGATGCACCACCAATGGAGTGCGACCACAGTAAAGGAATGGTCTATTCTGAAGAAAGTAAAAACTGTGTGTGTGCGACTGGAATGTTTTATGATGATAATAAGAAAAGATGCATCAATCTTGTTGGAAGCGAGTGTCTTGGCGAAGGTGAGACATCCAACAGTGACTGTCCCTTGAATGCTGTATGCAAGCCGCAGGAAGTATTGGGTAGTCAAAAAAGTTTATGTGTATGCGACCCAGGGTATATTTCTGCACATGATAAATCTCAATGTATGGCAGGTTGGAATACAACTTGCTCTCCTTTGTCAGATATTAACATAAACAACCAATGTCATCCGGATTTTGATTGCGCCTCTGAGAAGATGGAAGAGGTAGGAGGCAAATGTGCTTGTAAAGCCAATATGACTTTAGGCATGTCATACGCATCGGAACGCAGTACTAATGTCACTTGGAGAAACGAACAACAAATAAAATGTTTTCTAGATTATGGTTCTGACTGTGATCCTTTGGATGATAAATGTAATGACTTCCGCTTTCTCAAGTGCTCAAGACAAAATGCAAAATGTGAATGTGCCGATCCAGGCAATCAACTGTATGATGAAAGGACACATGAGTGTGTGGCGAGGGCAGGAACGTTTTGTAGTTTGACTGTGGACTCGAGGGCCATTAGTGAATATAAAGAGATGAATGAGTTAAGATTTTTGGCGTGCATTGGGAATTCTAGTTGTGTACGAGTAGGTAATGAGACGGAAAGTAGGTTTTCCGGTACTTGTAAATGTTTGGACGGATATGATCAACATTGGCAAGGATATTGCACAATGAAAGGGGCGGGGTCGTATAGTAGTAAACCGAATGGAGGTATTTTGGGAGTTCTTTGTTTGGTCGGTTTTTTCAGTTGGTCTAAAAGAAATTTATCTTAAAGATGTTCTTATGTATTATTCCATAAAATTAACATAAAATTCGTTGTATATCATATATCATAAAAGCGTATATCATTACATTTTAAATACACACGTTTTTGCTTATTTTCATATAGGTGTGTATTGTGTATGCATTGATATTTCTTGAATAAAAAGACAGAGATTGGTTTAGGAATGGATGAGTTTTGCTAGGTTTGGATTTGGGATTAAATTTGTTTTGCATTAAATCTGTATAACGATTAAGCATCAACGATCAACAAGTTCATTTGCAGAATTTTTCTAATAAAATGACTGGATATGCTGATATATACGCAATTTTTCCAACCACTTGCCTTATGAGAGACACTACGACTACTGAGCCATTATGTTGAATCTTAGGTATAGATTTCACAAAAGAAAAAGAAGAAACATAGTTGAAATGAAATGAATTTAGCAAAGAGAAAAGTATATCAGGTTATTTTATATTTAGTATCAAGAAAATATTGTTTACGTCATGCTTCAAAAATGTCTCTGGAACTGGAAACTCGTTTTTATCTTATAAAAATTAATAAAAGCAAAAACATGCTTAAAATTTGAAAATTATTCCACAAATGCTGGAGTTAAAACACCAATTAACTTAATAATTGTAAGCAGTTTTTGAAAACATTACACACGTGTTAAAGTGAGCAGAAAAAAGCATGACGAGGATAATAATGACATAATAAATGCAGTATTTTCCATGATTGAAATCAGAGCGTTCATATTGATTGGTTGCTATCTTGGTGAGTTTTTTAGATGTAATTAGATATACGATTATGCCATGTGCAAGTAGGTAAATAAATTAAACAAAATTGCGTGCCTCTTATCTGGGAAATATATGCAGTGAATCAGGAAACTGCGTTGAATGCGAAAAAAAATCCTTTACGGTATTAACTGTTCAGATACAAATACAAAACGCAGATTAACTGAACTTTGCCATATTTCTTAATACATTCGTTCAACAATATATTAATAAAATATAGTATTTAGTTATTCCTTGTATTATTCCTACCTATTTGTTTACCATTCTGTAATAAAAGAATTCCAGTCATGGTGTCTTTTAGCGATGAAAAATATATACAAGTTTTCGAACCGCACCAAACGATGCATTGTCAGTTGTCATTATAGATTTGCATGAATATTAGAATTTTATTTGAACAAAAACAAATAACAAAAATAGCAAAGTTTTTGATATTCTCATACATAATATTTGATGTTTAAATTAACGATTACAAAACAATCATTTAAAATACATTTTGTAAGTCATGGACATTTGGATAACAATAAATTAAACTTGGATATAAACATTTCTGACTTTAGTATTTATAACCCAGCTCATTAATTCAATTACTCGTCGTCATATGTAATATTAAATTAATCACTATCATCAAAATCGGTGGTTTCAGTACCTGCCGCCTCGTCATACGAGTATCCATAAATTTCCTCTATTAAGTATTGAGTATCACTTTCCTCTTCAGATGCATCATCCTCTTTTATTTTTAATTCAGCATTTTCAATATCCCCATCATCCGCCTGATTCTCTTCTGACGAATCTTCGCCATCACTCGCGTCCGGATAATCACGATCTGGATTTGCTCTTGAACTGCTTGAGTCATCTGAAACCAACTGGCTGAATGCTTTCTGCAAACCAAGTAAACAAAACTAAATATTAATGGTGACGCTCGACATTACAATCCTGATTTTAACAAACAGGCTCATACTTCGTACTTATCAAGTTGCTCAAAAACCCCACTTATCGATTTTTTCATGCGCATGTTTCTCTTAGCTCATCTTTTAAATGGATTTATCTTGGACATGCTAATCTTAGACTTATCATTTAGTCAAATAGGTTAAAATTCTATCAAAGCATTGACCGTTACATAATACCAAAATCGATATGAAAATCACGTGTATAATATAATTTGGTGTTACGACGTTTATAACTTGTTGTTTCCAAAAAGCTGCCCTTTTTAAAACACACTAAACTTTAACTTTAAGCTACTTCATTACAGCTTTTCAGACGTATGTAATTCAGTCTGTCCTAAATAAACGTAGTACACAGTACACAGAATGTATACTCTTACCAGTTTTACTTATACACAGTCCTGAATCCTGAATAAACTTTAATCAATGCCATGAACTGGAATGCGAGGTTTTTGCAATCTTTCTTTACTTAGTTGCGAAGCGCTATATCCATATACCTGATAAAAGTTACATAACTTTCTGCAACGCAGTTTTAAGATGTAAGATAGTTTACGATCAATTTATGATTAATAGCATATACATAAAAATCAATCAATGTATAATTGGTTCTTAGCCGATATATGCTGTTTAAACAGCTAACTTACCACTGAACCAACTTCGCCATGTGTATCGGTAGGGTAATCCTCAGTATTTTCGATGTCTGATTGGTTTATAGGAACAGCTAAAACTCCAAGTGTAAACATTAAAAGGATGATTGTTATGAATCCAAAAGCAGTCGTTAATCGGGACATCTTTATTTGCAATGTTTTATGAAAAAAAACTCTTTTATGCCTTAAGATTGAACTGGTTATTGATTGCGATTTAAAAAATATATTTATTCAAAGATTCACAATAATGTGAATAATGTGTAATTAACTACGAATTCTGTACTGAAGTAACAAAATATTATGCATGTTCAAAATATTTCAAGAGAAACAAACTTTATACTAAACTGGCAGTTTATATCTAAACAAGCCTGCGTTTACGTCGAAAAGAGTACTAACATGTTAACTGTTACTTGCTAATTTAAATACGTACACAACACAATAATCCAATTTGTAACACTCATTTTATCCATTAGATTCATCAGACTAAAATACCAGTCGTACTTACGATTTCGTCCATACAATTCTCAAATGATATTTGAAGTTATCAACAACAATAATTTCTAGATACCAACACGTAACCAAATTTTTAAAACTGCATGTCATTTAGTGAATATTCATTCCTCATTCCTCATGCGTTCAGTTTTATAGGTACAATAAACAAATAAAATATAGTAATACGATTTCCAAAATCTAATGTGAAACCTTACATTTGACTAACATGTAAAATGAATCAACCAGATTATCATGATCAAACACTAACGACGAGTCATCATCAGTATATCACAAAAATGTAAATACGACATAAAATATCGGGCTTTAAAGCTATCTGCAAATATTGTAAAGCTATTTTTAAAAAACGAGAACAGCTCTGGTCGTAGTACAGAAGGCACCATAAACTACAAAACATATATATTCATTCATATTCTTATCACATTTTGCATAATCACTTTTTACTTTTCGGTGGAACACTAGATTTTGAATTTTTTGAGTTATTCTCTCCTTCGTCTACCAAAAGGAACTTTGGTTCAGAAAATTGAAATGTAGACTGTCCATCCTGGAAAACTGAAGACACAGTTGTACTATCTTCCTCAGATCGCTCGGTTAGATTGGACAAAGTTCCTTGGAAGGGAAGTCTTTTCAATCCACTATGTACAAGAGGTGAAGGGGGAAAGGTTTGATTCATAAATTGGTTTCTGCGCTTGTTTATGTCTCTTGGTTTTGTCTGTCTGTAAATGTTGCTTTTCTTGAATTTGGCTTTCATAAGGGGCCTTCTGAAGTCATCTTCGTCGTCACTGTCTATGCAGCAGCAGTTGTTCATAAAGAAACAACAAAATAAAGGACACAAAGGGCCTTTGTTCCCAACTCGATTCCTGTAATAATATTACACATAAAATTCCTGATTTATAAAAAAATATTTAATTTAAAAAATAAGTTGTGTTTTCACAATTTCCTATTGAAAATTCAAATGGAAATTTCACGGATCTTACATTTTGAAGCGGGACTATAATATTTAGCAAATAAGGAAACTGTATTAAGATGATCTTGAAACCCTCCACATTGGTTCGGATCGGCTTATCAAATGAGCTAAGTAGCTGCTAGGCTTATAATATTCCTTTTTCTATACGTGTATACGTAATTAGTTTATAAACTAAAGTAAGTTTGCTTTATACAAGCACTAGTAAGTATGATTGCATTTTCGTATACAAATACTACTTTAAAGTAAATAGGAAAAAAATAAAAATTTGAGAACATTACTCATTTTACAGTGCTCGCCTCTTGTAACGGTTTAGCTTAGTCAATACTCAATACTAAAAGACACATGATTTTACTGGATAAATCATATAACTTGTACATTATAGCGAATAGTAAAAAAATCTTGAAACTGGAATAGGGATGGAATGAGTTATCCAATGTGCAATTACTTAATACACATAAGTGGGATGATGATGGAGTTAATTATATTGTACTCAAATTCTACATCTTGTTAATACTTTTTTAATCAAGCCCACGCCGCCTGCGCCTTTGCACATAATCCTTTTTTTGTGATGTCTTTGGTTATCTTGTTGTTAAGATGTACCACATACCAGAAATTTTGTTTTTTGATAGACATAATCAAGTCGTAATATCATTAACTTCATCCAGCTCCAGCAGCGTTGTAAAGTAACTTGACTCTATGCTGTCTCTTTGTCCTGACATTTTAACCTATGCTAAAGTTTGAGTTAACAATTTCTTGATGGCAACTCAACCAGATACTCCAAATCTCCGTGCTCAGCATATATCCCACCAGAACCCAGTAAATTGTTTTACTGCTGTTTTACCGCAATATACCAGCTACAACGTGATGATATCATCAAATGTCGTTATGATCCTGGCAAGATTGATAGGAATGAATTACAGTTTATATTTCATAATTAAGTGTCATTCTAGAAGGATGGATGTTAGTAGTTGGATTGCACATTTTTGGCCTCATGACCCCGTCAAGATGCTCTTAGAACTTTATTTCATCTGCAGTCGATTGGGTTAATTTAAAGATGTGCATTGCCCAGCATCGAGCAATTATAACTGCAAAAATATAAAAAATTAGAAGCGTTTCTTCTGATATTTTTAGTACGTCGCTGACAGTTGAATAGCGATCTGCTCATCGAACAAAAACTTCCTAGGATTTTTTTTTGAATTCGGCATGAAAGAAATATCGACCCATATATACTTACCATTAGAGTTTTCCAAACACAAATCTATCAGTTTTTAAAAAGTTTGGTTGATTAAAAAAACAGTTTTTAACTTTTGATGCGGGTTTCAATGTTTAAGTTTGGTTGAAAGAATACATTTTCTCGGATGAAGAATGATAAACGGTGAAACGTGACCGGATGTTTTGAGAAAAATTACAATGATGATTGACGTATTATGCACATGTGTATTTTGCATGGTAATGCATAATATGTTCCCTATGCTTAAGAAAAATTCTGTACATAAGTATATATGTGCATACGTATCAGAAGATGATGAATGAATCAAAAATATTATGATGCGGTGATTTGCGACCTTGAGTTTGGTAAGTCAACCTCATTAGAGATAATGCGTATTATATATCATCAATTTATGACAAAAATTACACTTCTTTAGCACCCACTTTAACACGGTTATCCTGTGTTCAACTGTCGATTGTAGACATTTCCTTATCAAACCTTTACAAAAAATATTAATAGAACCAAATGCGTATATTGAGTTTCATACTGTGTCTTAAACAAATTACGAAGTCAAAAAAGCTTATCTTAATGTACTTCGACCTATAAACTAACAATCAGTACTAATTCATTCATAATTATCAAGCATAATATTTTAAATTAAAGTCATTTATATTCTAAAATCCCCATTCTGACACCTAGAGTTATTGATCAAGTATTTTTTAATGTTAGATAACATCAAAAATAAAAAATGATCTAGTTTTAGTATGACAATAATAATACTTATATGCTTCATGGAAAAAGTGGATTAATAAATAGCTACAAATCTGTTACATATTATAGACTAGCTTTTTTCAAAAGTCATTTAAAAATGATTTAGAAGATGACACCTTTCATTTTGTGTCGTTCGTCTTTTTGAAGACTTGTGTAAGTGTGTGATAAGAACATTAATTTTGTAATTTATATATGACATGTAAACTAGTATCATGGTACAGTATATGTAGCTATATTATGCCGTGCTAGTACTTAAAAGTTAAGCAGAGAATTTAATGCACGAATTCTTCCAGTCTAAATCTTTTGTAAAATAAAAAAGCACAATGAAAAAGCTTTTTTGACAACCATGGCCATGTTTAGTTTTTTGGTAAAACATATTTCGCTAAAGAACCTCAAACAAACAAAACAAAATATACTCAAATATGCATTATGTAAGGTCGTTATTAAATTGATATATCAATTAGTAACTTATAATTTTTGTAAAAAATTAATTTAATTTATATTCTTAATTGAAACATCTTTTTAATGCTTATTTTACTATTTAAAAAACGACACTCTTAGAATTGTATAAATCAATCATTTATGGTCCCACCTCTACCTGGTACAACTGAGTCCGACAGACAATTATGAAACATTTTGTGTGCGTATAACCCATACGTAAAACCCATTCAGAAAAATTGACGTATTTACGACTCCATGACTGAAACTGAAAATTTATTTTTATTCTTAAAGTCGTGCGTGCAACTTCTCCGTATCCTCATTCTGATGCTTAATTCTTTATATGTGTCTATACGTTCTAGCAAAAACATTAAATTAGTCATCCATTGTTTACTCACCGTGCAGATTCAAAAATTACTTCTTTTTCCATGTATAATATAATGTACAAACGTATAAATTAATTAAACGGAAAACTATGGATTGCATAAGTTGTTTTTCGATTCTCTACGTAAACAGTTCCAGCTCCTGGTTCCAGTACTTATGCTGACATATATTAGTACACAAACTTTACCTTCTCATTTTGCGAACAAAGCGCAGTTGGCAAAATATTTTTCTAAAATGAATGCTGTTGAACCTATCCCATTTTCATGTTTGATTTGATGTATGTATAAACACAAAACATGTAATTAATTAATTAGTTATGTTTTGACTAGAATTTATTCTAACTAAATCGCGTAGAAGTTTTGA
>JAQFZH010002909.1:0-15116 GCA_034695485.1 Entomobrya nivalis | reverse complement strand
GACGATTGACCACTTGTACTTGTTTTAAGTTTGGTTAGGCTTAATACTTAAGTAATGGGTTATGTCTATCTATTTTAGGTTCTGAATTTAAGTTCAAGAATGCAAATTTTACTACTTAAGATTATCTTTTATTGTTTTGTTGCACATGCTGTCAGTGATGTGAATAAAAGTTATCAACTATTATCAACTAAATCCGATTAAAATATCCTGTCAAAAATAATTTCGACCAACTCTGTTTCTTCCAAAAAAAGTACAAGTCTACAGATTACACCAGTAAAATTTCAGCATTTTTTTAGGTCAACTAATAAAATCCGACTAATATATTCTTATAAAATGTAGATGAACTAACATCTAAAATCTATTCGACTCTATTATATCGCCCCAAAAGTACACGCATTTGTACGCTTTAAAATATTCGATCATGAAGCTTTAACAAACATTTGTCTAAAACGTTATGTTTGGTGTAAAACTTTGTATTTAATCTAAAAGGGCTCAAGGAGCAAGTCTGGGTGACGTCGGCTGTGGTCGACGACGATGTTGAGAAAGCATTGATTCTTTGCTACTCTTTAAAGCGAGCTTATACAAGTCGGAAGATAGCTGTGATTGTTTCGCAAAATCTTTCTATTAATATGAGGTAAGCAATCCGTTTTTACTTTAATCTGTGTTCGAATTAGGGACTGTAAAATAATTTTGATACATTCCGGATGAGGACTTGACTTTACCATTAAAATATTTCTGAAGTAGGTACAATTAAACTATTGTTTTTGTGTAGGCATGTCCTCAATCATGGTTTCGATTTTGTTTTCTGCCTGGATGAGAACCAAAATACGGCTAACTTAAAACTTGAAGATTTTGCCAAGCTGTATTCTCTTTTGGCTTTGAAATCCTTTGACAACTGTGTGTACGTATCTCCATATATGCTGGCTCTGAAGAATTGTGATGACATTTTTTCCATGGAAACTGATTGCGTTGTTATGGTAAATGGAGATGAGAAGGCCTCAATATTTTTGTTCAAACCGTCCGCGGATATCTACACAGCACTGAAAACTAGTTTAATGAACTGGAAAGCAAACGGTATGTATGCAGGCTACTATTTTATGAATTTTGTCGTATGGTTGTTCCTATTACGTATAAATAAACCCACTTCAATAGCGATCATAATGACGGAGCTTAAACAATGATGTGTATGACAATAATGGTCATTGTTGTTGATAATGTAAAATCGAATCGAACGGTTATAAATACTAATATTTGTCAAATGTTTTAAAATAACGACCCAACTCCTGCGTGACCTTGGGATTTGACAAAAGTTGCTGAAAATCTGGGAATAGGTAAGATTGTTAACTACAGGGAAATTTGAGTGAAATCGAAAAAAAGACACAACTCCATTACCATAATTTATGAGATATTTGTAAACTTTGTCACAGAACAGACAGACAATGCGAAGATAATAAATAGCTTACGCTTAATAACTGATAATACATTTATTAATCAATAATGCCTACTTCCAAATTATGAATGCAATCGTAGGATCTGGAATCGGAAAGTACATAAAAATATGGATGACTAATCAGTTCAAAGAAAATGGATCACTTGACAAAAAATACAACAAAGTCTTCACTCAAGGAGGATCGTTGCTTGAGTGAGTTCAGTTGTTTTTCTAACATAAAATATTGAGAAATTGACAACCATAAAGTAATTCATATTTACAGTTTTGAGCACAATATATCAATGGTAAACTTTCTGGAATATCATAAAATATCTGATATGGAAGCGCTGCGGAACACTGGAATATTAGGAAACCTAGTTGGAATCCACTTGTCGAAACTTCGAGAGGATTACGTTTTACCATTAATTGAACAATCGAATCCCAAGGCAAACTGTGCCCAACTACTACAATATTGCAAGGAGCCGATTGCAATCGTTGGAATGAGCTGTCGCTATCCTGGATCCAACAACCTTGAAGAGTTCTGGAATTTGCTTGCGCAAGGTCAAGATGGTACAAGCACTGCCCCAACATTTCGTTGGACACGCGAACAATGTAGTAAGTATACTACAGATGAAAGGAAAACTAATGCTGGATTTTTGAAGATTCCAGTTGATGAATTTGATGCTAAATTTTTCGGTAAATCAGAATTTTTAGCATTCATAGTTGTGTAACTCAAGCTACCCATCGAAACCTCAAACTATATTTTCGTTATGATCATAACATTAACAATTTAGGAATTTCCCCGAAAGAAGTTCTTTTTATGGATCCTCAACACAGACTTCTTCATGAACTTGTTTGGGAAGGCTTGGAGGACGCATGCGTTGACCCACACAAGCTGCGTGGTACATCCGGTTCGATTTTCATGGGTTCCTGGACAAATGAATATAAAGACATTTTGGTGAACTCTGGAAACTCCGAGTTCTATCGAGGATACATGGGCAATTCAATTGGAGCGGCTACAGCTCGTCTCTCGTTTTTGTTGGGATTGACTGGCCCGAGTATTGCAACTGAATCAGGATGCAGTTCGGCTATGGTAGCCGTTCACATGGCATGTCGCTCGCTTCAAAATGTAGAAACGAATCTTGCTATTGCTGGTGGGGTGAATCTTCTACTGAATCCTTTTGATAAGGATACCATGCCCATGGTGTTTTCCCCTGATGGGCACTGCAAAACATTTTCACAGGACGCCAATGGGTACGCAAGGGCAGAAGGATGTGGTGTGCTAGTACTCAAGAGGCTTTCCGATGCCCTCAAAGACGGCGATAACATTTGGGCTCTTATCAGAGGCAGTGCTGTGACACAAGAGGGCGTATCAAGTAGTTTGGGGACCCCAACTGTTTATTGTGAGTCGCTAGCCATTAAAGAAGCATTGAAGGAGGCAAGAGTTCGACCTGAGGAGGTGTCGTATGTTGAAGCTCATGGAACTGGAACGGCTGTTGGAGATCCAATGGAGGTTGCTTCTATTGCTAAAGCTTATCACTCTCCGGCAAGAAAAACACCGTTGGTAATTGGCTCAGTCAAGACAAATGTGGGGCACACTGAGTCATGTTCTGGAATCACAGGAATAATGAAAGTTGTACTGGGAATGCATCATGAAGCCATTCCAGCACATCAAAATTTGACCTACATTAATCCTTCCATTGACTTGAATGCGGTTCCGGCAGTACTTCCACTGGAGTGCATGGAATGGAAGAAGTGTAAAGGGTCACCTCGGATTGCTGGAGTGAATTCCTTTGGAATTACAGGAACGGATGCACACATGATTATAGAGGAGTCACCGGAGGAACTTGTACAGAAAAAAGTTCTTGCGGTGGATGAGAAATTGGATCGTCCACTGCATCTCTTCAAAATATCTACAAAAACAGAAGAAGCTCTTGAAATTTTGTTGGCCAAGTGTCGGGACAAAATGCAGAAAAGTCAGGAATCTCTAGCTGACATTGCTTTCTCATATAATTGTGGAAGAGCCAACTTTCCAAGCAGGGTAGTCATTTTTGCACGGACCAAAGATGACGTCATTTCTTGTATCGACCAACGAAAATATTTGAGAGAGGAACTTGGCGCGGAGTCACATGGAAAAATATGTTTTCTCTTTACCGGACAAGGATCCCAATATCCTGGAATGGCAAAACGGCTGTATGACTGTAGTCCAGTTTTCCAGATGTACTTTGACTACTGCAACAAAATTATGGAGAAGAACTACAACATTAGCTTGAAAGAAATTCTATGGAGCTACAATTCCGGCTCTGGGGAAGAAATCAGTCGTACAATTTACAGTCAAACATCCATATTTTGTGTGGAATACGCACTGCTCAAATTGTGGGAGTCGTGGGGAGTGAAACCAGACTACTCATTGGGGCACAGCTTGGGCGAGTTTGCTGCTGCCGTTTGCGCTGGAATCATTTCTGTGGATGATGCCATCAAACTGGTTGCAGAGAGGAGCAAGTTGATTGATGAGTTGCCTCATGGGAAAATGCTGGTCATTCAAGCAAACTACTACAAAGTGGAAAACGCAATGAAGACGTTTGCCGGGGGTGACGAAACCCAACTGCTTGAATACGCAGCCATAAATTCTAGCTCACAGACAGTTGTAGCCGGAGACTCAGACGTGGTCATGGAATTTTCAAAATATTGCACCGAAAATAAGATGAGATGCATCCTACTCTCTGCAACCCATGCTTTTCATTCGAAACACATGGACCCCATGCTGGATAAATACAGAGTTGTGGCGAAAACAATAAAAGCAAACCAAGTTGACAAACCATGTGAATATATTTCTGGAATGCGAGGAGACGCGGTTTCAATGAATCAAGTTGATGCGGAGTACTGGGTTCAGCACACAAGAGAAAAAGTAAACTTTTTAAAAGCAAGTCAAAAGGCAGTGGCGCTTGGCTGCAAGGTATTCATTGAAATTGGACCACAACCCGTACTCTCCACTCTCACAATGATGAACAACGAGGCTGCTAACTTGATATGCCTCCCGTCCTTAAAACGGAAAGAAGACGAATGGGAAACCATTCTTAATACAGTTGGATTATTGTATGTAAAAGGAATTGAGATTGACTGGACAGGGTACGATCAGTTTTACAACCGGAAGAAGGTACGTCTTCCTCATTATCCATTCATTGGAAAAAGGTTCTGGCCGGACTTTATGCAGTTCACTGGAAACACAATTCATCCTCTTATCGGCTCAGTACTTCCAAACGCATCGTCAAGCAAAATATTTCAAAACGGAGTAAATCTAGTGACTCACGCTTACATAAAAGATCACGTTATTGGACAAACGGTACTGTTTCCAGGAGCTGGTTATCTTGAAATGTGCGTTGCAGCTGGCCTAGCCACGGTTGAAGGTTCAACTCATTCACTCAGCAAACCTGTTCGACCAATGAAAGTAGAAAATCTTATAATCAAAGCACCACTCGCGTTGCAAGAGGACAAGACGCTCCAACTTCAAACTGTCGTTGAGCTGAATAAGTCAAGTGATGGCGAAAATGATTGGAACGACATGACTGTAAAAATATTTCGTCTACAGGAAAGTGACATTTCTGAAACCTGGCTTGAACATGCGACAGCAACATTTTCACCACTTCCAACTGCGGAGGAGCTAATAATTCCTTTTGATGTGGAACATTTCCGGGAAACGTTATTGGAACATTCGAACAGTGAAGCAGTGGACAGAATATACAATAAATTATCTTCACTCGGATTGAAATTTGGTCCAGTATTTCGTAGTTTGGAGAAAGTTTGGAGAAACGAACAGAGGAGTAGTTTACTGGCCAAGGTGAAAGTTCCAGAAAATTCTGGCCAACAATCTGGTCCGTATTTTGTTCATCCCGCTATTCTGGATGCCATGCTACAGGCAATACTAATGCTCAAACTTACTTTTAATACAAAGGCTAAACTTTATCTTCCAATAAGAATTGGCAAATTTGTGTGGATGTCCAATCCAACCACGGAGTCATCAGATGATGTGTATATCAATGTCTTTGACAATGACAACACTTCTGGTGGTGGTGACACAAGTCTGTCAATGAGTTTCTGTTCTGTGTTACTACTAGATTCACATGGAAAAATTATGGCACTAATGACTGGAGTTGAGTTCATTGACACCACAGTTAAAGCGATGGAAGCTGTGGTGGAGCAACAGACATTTGCAATGCCAGATTTATGGGAAGAGACTTGGCGGCCACACTTGGGGCCCTCACAGCTTAGAGATGACTTGGTTGTTAATAGAAAGGAATGGCAACGAATTTATGATGATAACTTCCTGAATGATCTCAAACTGAAGAAGGAATTCAATCAACTGGAACCTCATCGTCAAGAAGCCTTCACCAATATGAATCGTATGGTGTATTTAAACTTTCTCCGTTGTCTGTATGAATGTGGATGGGTGCCAGTTTTGGATGCAAGCTTCACTGAAGAATCAGTTATCGAAAAGCTTGGAATACAGAAACAATTTAGAAAAATGTTAACCTACATCTTACAAATACTTGAAGAGGAGAGAATTCTGCAAACTGTCGGGTTAGCCAGATGGAAAGTAGCAGCTATCCCACCATCTTCCATACAAATTGAAGAAGAGTTGTTATCGTCAACTTTCACCGAAGACTTGGTGAAAGTATTCAAGCCAACATTACTTTTATCCATAATCGGTAAAAGTTATTCTGGAATATTTAAAGGAACGCAATCCGCGCTTCCTTTCTTGTTTCCGGAAGATCCAGCACAATGCAAATGGCCTTCGGCTGCGGATTTCTATATTGATTATGGACAGCTTGTTGGTATGAAGGACATATTCGTGGAGGTCATGGGTGCAGACATGAAGCAACTCGCAGCAACTCACAGTCAAAAGTCAGGTCAAAAGAATATTTTTCGTATTTTGGAAGTTGGTGCTGGCACAGGATACTTTACCAAAGACTATTTGAAAGAACTACAGGAAAATGATGTGGAAGTGGAATACACTTTCACTGACATTTCACCAGCTTTCTTCCCCGCAGCAGAGAAGAGACTTGAGCCGTACTTGAAATGGATGACATTTAAAAAGTTGAACATTGAGGAGGACCCAGTGAGTCAAGAGTTCACTCCAAATTACTTCGACTTCGTTATTGCAAATGATGTGATTCATGCGACTAAAAACTTGGGTGAAACTCTGGCAAATGTTCGGATGCTGCTTAGATCCAACGGAAAGTTTTTGATGGCTGAGCAAACGAGAAAAAGTCGAGTAATCACTTTTTTGTTTGGATCTTTGGATGGATATTGGCGTTTTAATGATGTTCACTTAAGACCTGATCATTGCACATTATCCACGGAGAAATGGAGGGAGACATTGCAGCTTGCTGGATTTGATGTTTTGGAAGCATTTCCGTCGGTCGACAAATATCAGTCTCTGTTCTTTTCCTACAAAACAGAAAATGGCTTATTAAACTCCGTCACTACGTCAGATTTAGAAAAGTATTGGCTACTGTTTCATCAGGATGATAGCCCAACATCACAGTATTTACTACAACAAATTCCCATTGCAGCTTATCGAAATGTTATCAGTGTTCGACCTGGAAACAGGTTCCGAAGTTACAAAGCTGAAGGTGGTTGGACGTTTGAACTGCGACCGGATTGTGAGCAAGATTTTGTCGAGTTGATTGATGCGATTGAGCTCAACTGTGGCGCAAATCTAGAAGGCATAATTTATGCTTGGTCGTTGAATAAGACGTATACCAGTCAGGACACCATGTTGCAGCCATACTTTTACATGACCAAATCGTTTATGTGTAAACATCAAGGTGGCTCCCCAAAAATTATTTCTCTTGTAAAAGGTATTATGCCGGTTGAAGACAAAGAGTTAACCAATTTTCACTCCAGTACCGTTTGGGGGTTTACAAGAACGTTAAAAAATGAACGCATAGATATCCAATGTCGATGTATTGATATTGGTGAAGAGGGCGAGATTACAGTAGCTGAGCAAGTGTTCTATGAATTATGGAGCAACGACAAGGACACTCAAGTAGCGTATCTTGACAGTACGAGATACACCTGTAGACTCCAGGCTTTAAAAGCAAACCTGGTAGATTTTAAAACACCAAATGGTTCAGACAGATTTCAGCTTATTTTGCCAGAAACAAAGTGTTTTGCAGACTTGCAGTTTGGAGTATTGGAACAATTTATATTGAACGAAAAAGATATTGAAGTTCAGATTACGGCTTCAGCACTCAACTTCAAGGATATTTTTAACATTCTTAAGCCCTCCGATGAATTTAAAGACAGTAACTCAGTTGGTTTTGATTTTGCTGGAATTGTAAGACGTGTAGGTTCTGGGGTGTCGTTGTGGTCTGTTGGAGATCGAGTATTTGGTCTGAATTTGAATGGGCTCCCTTTCCCAAGTCATATCCAGCTCGACGAGAAAGATGTACTTGCAATGTCTCCCACAATGACGTTTCCTGAAGCGTGCACCTTACCTGCTGTAGTAGCAACTAGTTATTATTGTTTGATTGAAATAGCCAAAACCACTGCATCAGACACAGTTTTGATACATGCGGCGACAGGTGGAGTGGGTTTGAGCGCCATTCAAATCTGCAAAAACGTTGGAGCCACCATCATTGCTACGGCAGGAAGCAAACGGAAACAGAATTATTTACGATCTCTGGGCATTAAACACATCTTCCACTCACGTAACACTCAATATGGCGACGAAATTCTCAAGGTTACCAACGGACGTGGTGTGGACGTTGTCATAAATTCACTAACAAGTGAGGGATTTAAAGAAGCAACGTTAAGAGCATGCGTCAAGAATGCCCGTTTTGTGGAAATGAGCAAGTTATCCATTTGGCAACCGGAAGAAGTAAAGAGATTACGACCCGATGTACAATACACAACCGTCGACCTGTCGGCAATGGATAAGCAGGAAATACGACATCTTTTGAGAGCAATAAACGATTTGGCGACTAAAAACATTGTAACACCCATTCCATACGTAAGATTTGATGCAGTTCACATTCGTGAAGCCCTACAATATTTACAAAAGGCTAAACACATTGGTAAAGTTGTTTGCGTCATGCCTGAATTTAAATTGGGAAACGGAAAGTTGGATGTTTTCACTCCCATGTTTAATGACAATGCAACGTATCTTATCACTGGGGGGCTCGGCGGCATTGGATTCGTTGTCTGTCAGTGGATGGTGGAGAAAGGTGCCAAACACATTGTTTTAGCTGGAAGAAGTCTCCCAAGCGACAAGATTACCGACTCCATTAACAATTTGAGAAAAGAGTACTGTGTAAGCATTGTAACGGTTCAACTGGACGTCAGCAATTTTGAGAAATGTAAGGAGCTGATCAAAGTGAAGATTCCTGAAATGGGACTCCCACCTCTTAAAGGCGTGATGCATGCTGCTGGAACACTTCAGGATGGCCTGATTGAAAACCAAACTTGGGAAAAGCTATCAAGCACCTTTAAAACAAAAGTGGACGGCACATTGAATTTGCATGAACTTACGAAAAACTTGAATCTGGAACATTTCGTCTTGTTCTCATCAATGGCTGCAATATTAGGATCTCCTGGACAATGCAATCATGCATCAGGAAATACTTTTGAGGATACATTCGCCCATTTTAGGCACTCGATGGGGTTACCAGCCACCACAGTGAATTGGGGACAGTGGGGTGAAGTGGGAATCGCTACTGAGGTGGATCTTCCAGGTGTTAAAGCCCTTTCCAATTCGCAAGGAACAACTGGTCTTGAGTTTGCCATGAAATCTCAACGTGTACAAACTGGCATTTTTAATATTGAGTCCTTTGTCCTGATGAGAAAACTTTTCCCTCAGATTTCACACATTGTAGATGAGCGTGTGTGGAAAACTAAAGGCAACTTGGGAAACAGCACTGGTGACGTACACATCAAATCTGACGAGTTTTGGCAGCAATACGACATGCTAGATTGTGCCAAAGACAAGACAGAATTGATTAAAGAAAAGATACGACTAATGCTAAAAAATATATTGAAACTTGAGGAGGCTGATGTGATTGAGGACAACGCTAACTTCCAAGAAATGGGCGTGGATTCGCTGATGTTTGTGGAAATGAAAAACGGGATACAAGCAATGCTTGGGGGTAAAGCAACTGTAAATGTTAGTGCACTGAAGGATTACAATACAGTCAGCCTGTTGGCAGACGCTCTGAACAAAATGATTGGGGGAGGAGGAAACATGGAAGAGGAAACACTTCCCACGACTGATGAAGTCTCTGTCCTTATACAAGAGGATTGTCAACTTCCAGAGTATATTACAACCAAGCCTGATCAACTCAAGGTCAACATCAAAGATGTGTCCATAATTCTTCTGACTGGTTGTTCAGGAACACTTGGTCCTTATCTCCTCAAAGAACTTTCAAATGTTCCACAAATAACTGAAATTATTTGTCTGATGAGGCCACGGAAGCAAATGTCCGGAGAAAAGCGTCTCACTAAAATCCTTCAAGATCGAGAACTCTTGTCGCAAGTTGACATGACCAAGGTTCGCTGTGTGAATGGAGACGTTGCCTTGCCTCACATTGGCATGGAGTCTAACAAGTGGGAGGAGCTATGCAACAGCGTTGATGCAGTTTTCCATTGCGCTGCAAGCGTTATGCATACGGAACACTACAGGAAACGGGATTCGAAAAAGGACATGAGAGCAGTTAACGTCGGAGGCACTAAGAATATTTTGGAGTTCGCTTGTACGGGTAGTAAGCTTAAACACGTTTATTACGCGTCTAGTCTTATAGCTGCTGTCACTGTGAATGAAGACGGTCGAGTTTCTGAAGATTGGCCTAAGCTCAATGATTTTGATGGTTTAACCACGAGATCCTATCCCATTACAAAATTTGTTGGAGAAGTTCTAATGAAACAAGCAGTTTTGGAACGAGGTATTCCTGGTAAGGTGTTCAGAATTCCACTGATTCTCGGGGACTCGAAAACTGGAAGATTTGTTCTGGACCAAAATCATGCCATGCTAAGATACATGTTTATACTGCAGCAGAAAATGATGCCTAGTAACCCGTTTCCAATTGTAATGCTCCCAGTAGACATTTGTGCCTGGGCGTCTGTGCAGATATTTTTCAATCCCAATGCTACAGACGATTTGTACAATATATCGAACATCACTCCAGCTCCAGAACAAGAATTCGTGGGAGTCGCTGAAAAGTTGGGCCACAAAGTTGACATTGTGGAATATAGTGAATTCAGCGCAAAAATTAGGGAGTCCACTCCTGACGACTCCCCGTTTGCAGTTTTTAAGGACTTTTATAGAAATGATGAAGATTTTTTATCACTTTACAACACATTACCTGCGCTAAAACAGTATATAGTGAGTCGAGGCTCTGATGAAAAATTTATGGTCAGTAAGAAAATTGCTGGTCTGCTACCCGAATTCTACGAAAATGCAATTTTTCATTTGTGTGCACTTATAATGGCATATCAAGAACCCATAAGGGTAACGAATAATTTAGGCCCTGCACAGGGTTATCATAGTGGAATATGCGAACATCAGAGTGTTTTGGATATTTTAAATATTTCTACAAATAATTTGACAAGTTTGATTCTCATCATCATAATGCTGGTTTTGCTAATGAGTAGGATTGAGAGTGTCAGAAAATTGATTTCAACTCCAGAAAAGAAGAAAAATAGGAAGAAAGTACCAACGCCAACGCTTCTTTTCCCAGTACGACTTCCCGTGCTAGACTCAATTTACAACATGGTCAAATTTCGAAAAGGTATTATATACATATCGTAACATAAATTTTATAAACCCTTCAAGGACTCATGTAGCAAAAGAAGGTAGTTCAAACTATTTTCACAACTGTTGAGTGACGCGACGAAACACAACCGACTTACACACGTTAAGATTACATTTCAATGTGCCACTTTATAATTTTGACCCCTGCAACTTTTGACCCCATTGGCCTTATTTTTTGTCCAAATCAAGTCAATGTATTAACAAGTAGCGCAAACACAGACAGACAGACAGCGTGAAGTTAAAAAGTAGCGCAAACACAGACAGACAGACAGCGTTAATAAGTAGCTTTCGCCACTTAATCAATCAAACCTTACATGAATTAACTTAACTTATATTTAAGACGGACTTGAACTTCTTGAACGTGTATCAGAAGAACATGGAAGCTTGTTTGAGTTGCCATTTGGACCCATTCAATTAACTGTTGTATCTGATCCTGCTATCATCCAGGTAAGAAAAATCTCAAATCAAATCAGCTTCGTTGTAAAACTGTAAATTTACTTGTTTCTTTGTTTATACTTTTAGAAACTTTTGAGCTCAACCCAACTGGCTTATCTTAACAAGCCCAAAATTTACAACACAGTTTTTAAAGACGTTCATCATAACGAACTATTATTATCTGAAAACGAGATTTGGTCTGCACAAAGAAAAATAATGGCTCGTTCATTCACCTACAAATCTCTACAAAATTTTGTTGTCTTTATGAATATACACGCGGCAAATTTGACTAGAAAATTAGTTGATGAATGCAAAGATAACAACGGGATAGAATCTCAACGTATCAATCAGCTTATATGTTGTCATGCCTTCAAAATAATAGCTCGTAAGCTTCTGATAATTAAAAGTGTAATTTTTGTATCAATTTAGAATTAATGGTTTTAATATTAAAAAATTAAATCACATTAGAAATCGTCATGGGAACAGATTGCCTTTCTTCGGATGAAAGCAACGAAGTTGCAGAGAATTTTAATCGGTGAGATCTTCAGACTGCTTTTATATATCAATTTTAAGTATATTTTAAGAATAAACAATAAAACCATATTTATTTTCGGCAGTTTTAAAGATCTTGCTTCTGAGAGAGCTCTAAATCCCTGGAGATATATATGGCTTCTGCCTGACAGAAGGGATTACAATCGAGTTCACGGATATCTTAACGATTTTTTTGTGAAAGTAAACACGCACTTGTTATTTCGAAAAAAAAACTTCTGTTATAACTTTCGATTTATATACATGCTTACATTTATTTTTAAAAGATGACACAAAAGTACAAAAAGGAATACGAGCAAACTAAGATCACTTCATCTGTCCATAAGTCAATACATTCAGTTACAGATGGTGGCAAGGAAGATGAAAGTGTTGGCGCGAAGCCTTTTCGTTGCATGATCGAAGAAATGCTATGCAGTGGTGCATCTGACAAGGAGATTCACCAACAAGTTGCAACCATTTTAGCGACAGTAAGTTTCAATAATATAAAAGTTTACGTGAACGTGTCTTCTAAATAATGTTTTCTATTTCAAGGGTCATGACACAACGACAGTAGCGATTCAAATGTTGATGCTGCATTTAGCTTTAAACTCTGACCACCAAGTTGCATGCAGAAAAGAAGTCGACAGTGTTATTAATAAGAAGGGCTGCAAGCTTAGTACAAACAAATATAGCGATGAGATTAATTCTTTTAGGTTGACAATGGAAGACCTAAATGACATGAAATATTTAGAAAGGTGCATTTTGGAAAGTGGCCGAATCACATCCGTCGTTCCAATATTTATTAGACGAATTGATGCTCCTCTGAAAATTGATGATAACTTGGAATTTCGAACGGGAACAAATTTCGTTATTGCTAATTGGGTGATGCACCGGAATCCACAAATTTATCCAGATCCTTTGAAATTTGACCCGGACAGGTTCTTAGCCGAAAACGTGAAAAAACGTCATCCATACTCGTACACTGCCTTTTCAATGTGACCTCGCAATTGTATCGGATCGAAGGTGGCTATCATACAAATAAAAGCCATAATGACTTACATCATTCATCACTTTGAAATATGTTCTGACGATAAACTAGAAAATGTGAAACTGCATTTCGGATTTACCATTGTACCCGAACGAGAATACAGGATTGTATTAAAGAGGCGAGAACAGTTGAATCTGTAATATATTTCGTGTGAACATCTTAAATAAAATTAATAGTGTGAAAGCTTGACGCTCTAATACAACTAATCACAAATTACGATTTACGACTGAAGAAAACAAAAGCACGGAATATCTCAAAGGAACCAAAATATTATTTTTCCTCTACCACTGTTTGTTCCAATAAGTTTATTCCCACGCGTCAAGTGTAGCCTATTTACTTATAATACCAGTAAAATCGTTGTTACCCAGTTTCCAGCCTATTATTGAATAAAAAAGACTAAATATTACACGCAAAGTCAATACATTATAATTATATTATTTCAAAGTCCTAAATCAACTACATCAGGTCGGTGAATTTGATATGATGCTCTTCGTATTTTCATTTATACGATTTTTTGTATTTTCCAGTACTTTAACCATTGACGCAAATGTTGAGTTTTGAACTTTACTCTTCAATTTGTCTGCAAGCAGCAGCAAATTCCTACTACGTTGATACAATCAATTTCAATATTTTTAATGACTTGCAGTTCACAAAATACCTTATAGTTGTAATTAACCTTTTCATGAAAACACAAGGTGTCTAAAATAAACTGTTCGGAGTTTTTGTAGGCACCAATTGGGGTATATTATTCATGCTTATATGTTTACCATACCAGAGGGAGGAAGACAACAAAAGATAAAAGCTACAATAAGATACTAGACAATCTCTTAATAAGAGACAATAGGATGACTAAGTCGTTAGCGACCACGAAATATACGGCGACCTAGCTTAATTGTAATATCGGGCACGTTACTGATGAAAGTGTTGCGTTTGTAAAACTTTGTTAGATTATCTTATATTAAGTACTGAAATAGTAAGTGTTGTGTGATTGCACTCGGTTAGGTTAGGTATTTGTATTCTTCCAGCATCACACACGATAGTTTGGGATCGAATAAAAATTTCCACTTTGTTTGCATTGTCTTTTTTTATGGACCTTTTAACTTACATAGTAGATAAATATAAACGTGTTGTACCATTTTTTCTTAAACAGTTAACACACACGCGCACAATCCTGGCAAGCCAGCCAGCCACGCCACACTAGAATCTCACGAAGCAATGCATTGCAACAGACTAATCATAAGCATATTGCATGAACCGAATTTTCTATTACGTGGCTGGAAAGGAAATATCATCAAGTATTGACTTCATCAAGTTTGTCTGTCTGTCTGACAAAACCATAATCATTTTCAGAATTTAGGTTCTAATCCTAAACTCGAATATCACGGTCAAATATTTTTAATATGCTTATAGTGTACATTAAAACAGCACAATCGATAGGTCTCATCGAGCATCGTCTGTGTGTATGATTTTTAAAGGAAACCCTTAGTTATATAAATACACATAATTGATTTTTCATCATGAATTTTGCATATTTTCATATTTTAGGTTGGGGCTTTTCACAATTTGGACCTTGTATTTGGCAATTGTAAACTATGAGTTTTGTCAACGTTGATATAAAAAATTAAACTTGACAGTGTGGGTATAGGCAATCTGACGTAGAACCCACTAGTCATGCGTCACTTCAGGTCAATGTGACCCCCGAAGACTCGCAAATTATTACGTAGATGAGCGAAGAGAATCGTAGTTATGCATTTAGTTTGTTTGTCTGTTTGTCTGTCTGTCTGTCCGTTAGCGCTCTATCTTCAAAACGGTTCAACCGATTCTCTTCAAACTCGGTACACAGACTCCTCAGGTCAAGACCTCAATCG
>JAQFZH010002908.1:0-15118 GCA_034695485.1 Entomobrya nivalis | reverse complement strand
GCTCACGCCAAGCAGTACTCTCCGTTTAACCTTAGACTCCTTAGAGATGTTACATGCTCACAGTACAGCGTAATAAGTATATAACAAATACATGCGGATACATTCTCAGAGTTTTTATTAATTTAACTCGCTCAGCGATATTAATGGTTGTCAGTGAACCCTATCACTGGCTGAGAATACGACGCTTCATTATTGCATTTGCTACTTAAGCCTTTACAGTAAGTCAGCATTCCATTTTCTCTGCAAAATTGCAGCTGCCATCGCTACTGACTGAGTTTAAAGTTTTGAAGTACAAAGTTATATAGATACACATGTATTTTTATATATATATACACACACACACACACATTTTTAACCTGACAGCATGCAGTGCTCTCTCGCCACCTACAAAACATCACTGTAACATTCATCTCTTCTTCTTGCGAGTAACTGGCAAATAATAAATTTGTTGTATGATGATATCAAATGAGAAAATTACTTTTTATGGGTATTATTATTGCATATCCCTTTCCTTGTCTATTCCAAGTAACATTTAATAGTTCATGTGTGCTCTTTCTTGTTTCTACTGTTTTATACCTGCCTGCTTTTATATTTAATATTACTTATGTATACTTCAACTTTACAGCTCCCATCAATTGTATAAAAAAAATTAAGTTAAGAATAATAATAGTAAATAGCCCATTCTTCTGCTTACTTTCTTCCCATCATTTAAAAACAATAATAGACATACCATAAAATAGCATTCAGATAGCTATGTAGTTAACAACTACGCAAACACATGTAAGTTTTAATCAAAATTCAAAAATTGTATGTGCACAGAACCTTATTCTAGGGGCAGATAATTAATGACTCTTCCTTTTTTGCTACTGCCGCCTTAAAGGTGAGCTATTTTAAATCACTGCAAATAAGAACTTACCTTTTTTGCGAAAAGTATGTATTATACGACAGTCGTTTTAACAATGCATTACAATACATATGTGTCTTAGTATTTCATAAAATTTGAAAGACCGTACATATAGAGCACTCTTCCTTAATGTTTAAACTGCATGCTGTAGTCAAAACCAATCAAATAAACCAATAAAATGCACCTTCATCTAAAAGCGAACAAGATCATTGTACTTGCAATTTGCAATATTTTGTGTGCACAAGATTTGAGCACACAAATAATAAAGTGCTCATTTTTATTTAAATCATTATACATATCTCTTCCTCCCACAGCGACTTATATTTGTTCACAAATAAAGATATAAGTTAAAACACAGGCAAGTTGAGCCTCCAATTTTAGATGTACATTAAAATATCTTATTTTCTATCCTTGTATTTGCATATATGCATACACGATGTGCATCATTAATTTTATGATGGACTTTAAGCCTTGAAAAGATAAAACTGAATTGTTTGAATACGATTAATTCCGCTGAGCTACGTTGCTAAACAATCGTACATAAAGTTGCTCGAAAGACTATTTAACGACATCCGTGGAATGCTGTTCACAACTACTTGCAATAAGATTTCCAATTTAAATAGCTGTGTAACTATGAACTAGGAAAAGTGAGAAATATGCAAACATTAAGAAATTTCCCGTCTCTGGTCCCTCCTTAACTATCTCTCGGCTCCCTTATGTGGTAGTGTAATGGGTAACCGTAATGATATTTGGTTTTAAAAACCAAATTTCACGCAATTTCATTTGTCGCAACACAAAACTGTTTTTTTTTTTGAAAGGACAGAAAGGCGAAATATAAATCCTTGTTATACGATGGTACATATACTTGACAACATGCTAACATTTTTGAGTAGAGAAGGGTGCATCTTTACGGGGAAAATCCATTAAAGGGAAATAGCTGAGTCAATTGGAGTCAGTCTGCTTTGAGAAAATGGCGACAAGACGAAATGGAAAAAAGTCTAAGAACTTGTTGAGTTGCTGCAACAGTTGTAAATATGTACCTTTAACATTGTCATAAAATATGTTGCATATTTGCAAACATTAAAAAGTTATTGTAGAACATCCTCAATTAAAATTATATTTTCATTAAACTCTAGAAACGATATACTAGCTCTCTATAAAAAGAATAATTAGACGAAACAAAGAATTATTTACTTTATGATCGATTGAATTCAATTGTTTATTTGATTGTCATTTGAAGCAATCAAAATTAAGAAACCAACAATTTTCTGCGAGTTATTGCGTTTAGCAAAATTCAGAATGAAAGTTCGCTCAGTATAGCAGCAACATATATTTTTAAAGTTTACAAAACCTAAAAAGACCTGCAAAACCCTTTAAAATGTTGATTCGTTTCGTTGTCTGTGGGATATGCGTGAAAAAAGAGAGCAGCCGATTTTGATGACTTGTGAGAGTAAGCAACTACACAGCACAGCAAGTAGCTTACATGACGATACAAGCGTAAATTCCATGCTTTACTGTGATAATATGAGAGTAAAACAAGATTTTAAAGCGGAAGACATGCTTGTCAAGGAAATGGAGCATTCCACGACAAAGAACAAGATCGATGGGTTACGTGTATTTTTCTTACTACAGAATACAGAAGGTATTTACATTTTTTAAATAAGGCGAGCAAGATGAGTGAACTTGAAAAGGACTAATCTAATGATAACAAAAACTATATACGTTAAATAATGGCTCATGATATGATGAAGTTGTATTTCAAACATTGCCTGTGGCTACTTGATTATCATTTTTGATGTGATTTTTTTGTAGAATAGTTGGAGGTGGAGGAAACACACTTGCATTTAACATGCATAATAATATGACACCACTGCCACCGTCGACGCTGCGACAAGAAAGTAAACTTGAATTGTTTCATGTCTTTTTATTTATCTTTGTAAGAAAATTGTTGCATTGTTTGCGTGAATATAGCCATAGAATGTAGAACACATTGTTGAAAACATACAAAAAAGGCATGATTATATACTGTTTGATAACGTTGTGTTTATTTATTGAGTGATGCAAAGGAGAAGGATGAAAGGAAGTTCACAGTTACATACATACGTACCCTTTTAAACTTCGGCTTAAAATAAAATTTGCAGAAACTTTCCGGATGATGCTCCTTAGGCCTGACAAAGGGAGAGGCAGTAGCAAAGAAATATATGATAAAACTCTCTTTACTTTTTTAACAATGATCAGCATTAAAAAGACGAATGCGAGGGTTTGTGGAAAGGCGTTATTAATAAAAGTCAGTAGTGCATCATCATGCGCTTTGCTTGACTTATGGCTGCTGAATGGTCAGCCATGCTTAAATAATACAAAACCGGTTGTACGCTCTGGTTGCACCATTGAACCATCATAACTTTAAATAGCAAAATTACACGTGAAGATAATCCACAAGAACAACAAAGTATAAGTCAAATCAGGCGAATGGCAAATTTGCACCTGTCCCTATCTGGACATATGTAAACATTTACTCTATTTATGTAACCCTTAAATTTAGTAAAAAGACAAAAAAAAACATTTGAAACGTTGAGTGCTTTTTGACGTGGTAGTGGGTGAGCGGAAACGAGCATAGAATCTGAATTTTTTGCGCGCAGTTGTTCGTAGTAGAAATGTTAATAATTTTTGAAGTATTTTAAACGTGTGTAATGTAACATTATTTGCATACAAAAAATTGTAATACGTCTTATATTATGCCGCTGGGAGGACTCCACAGTACGAGCTCCCTGTACAGAAAATTAACTTTAGGATATTTTTCCATAATGATAACGGTTATTACTGCTATTATTGCACTACCAACAAAGAATTATCATCATTATAGTTGCCATTACAAATAATTATAAGTATTCATAATATTGCTACTGTGGCTGTCTCCCTTTAGGACAACATGATCACGACCGCTACTAAAAATTATAATTGCCAGTCTTGCCATTTCTATAATCATCTCCGCTGTCACTTTTGTTAGAAAATATTTTGCAGTTTCAGTTGCATACATGCATGTAAAATTGTAACATTCATAGAGTTTTAACAAGATGAACATAATATACTGGCTCGTTAGGGCAGAAAGGCAGACTAACAAAAATGTAAAGGTGACTTGAGGTGAAACGAGTATGGCATGTTGATGATGTTACTCAATCATACCCTGTTATTAAAATCAATCAAATTATGTGTTAATGTTCGTCATAGATAATTTGAACATCCCTACATCCGAATTTTATTCGAAAAATTTAAGTAAATAAATATGGTGTTGCAACTAATGCATGTACTATAATAGATGAAAGCAATGAAGAATTGCATATAGTTATACATTTCTTTTCAAGTCATCGTTGTAAAAGTATTTTTTCAAAATACTCAAGAAAGTTATGTTTATGAAGCTTGGATGGAATATGCGAGCCTATATGTAGGTGTTATAGACTCGCAAGACTCCAATAATGCAGGTAATAATTACTTAGCGCAACGATTACTTAATAATAATATGCTCACATATTATGTATTACGTTTAATGACAGAAGCCTTACGTTTTACCGATTAGTAATTCAAAACTACACTCTTAGTAAAGACAACGTCGTAAACAATTTAAAGAATAAAAATGATTTTTAATGCGGTGAAACTTGCAATTGCCTAATTTTCATACATAAATTTAAACAATGCATAAAAATCACAAATACGTGTAAAAAATAACGGTGATATGGCAACAGTGGGCAATCATCCCATTTCATGAGTTCGAATGTTAACGTTGCCTTACATATTTTCGAAAAATTCGTACAACCGAAATCGGAATGCATTTTTCATGCCTTATTTGTTTTGTTGACGTTTGCATTCGCTTTTTATTCTTGAAGCGTGTGGATGTCAGTATGTCAGAGAGATGTTTGTAACACACAAACAAACAATATGCCATGCATTATAGTTTGTTTGCGTTCTAATTCCGTGTTCGCATCGTTGTCACGTCAACGAAATATACTGAAACTATCCCTAGTCATCATTCTGAAATAAGAACGCATCCCTATGGCAAACACATACATATATACACACATACCATATCACTATACTCGTCACAAAACTACCATGACGATGTCAACGACAACAAAAAATGAAATTTTTACTTGAGGACAATGTGAACACCACAAACATAATCATAGCATCATTTTTAAGTGGAATATATGTTACGACGACTATGCGGTGGCGGTGAATGGTTGCATTTGTGCATCGATATATGATGATAAGGACTACTGCGATACGAACCGAGAAACCACAATGAATGTAATGATTTCTCTGATGATAATAATAAAGACAACTGACTGTCTTGCTTGATTCTGAGTCACAATCTCACTTACATATTCCTTCACATTTTTTACTAATTTCTTGCCTATAATTTGCAATTACAACTTCAGCAATTTTTTTGTGATTTTTTTGTTGTAATTTTTCGAAAGTCCCCAAAAGCATTAGTAAAAAGAGAACGCAAATTAAAGTATCATTTCGAGGTAAAGTTACACAGTAGTAAGTGATCTATGTTGGTTGAATTACTATGATAACATAAATATCACCACAATTTTTTGAGAGAAAAAATGTGTTATAATTTTAAGTAAAGTAGGAATACATATGTTGTCAAACATTAAAATAACAAATGACCTACTGAAGACGATAAAGACATATACCAACCAACATAACACCGAGAAACTGTAATATGACATATATATCACATCCCAACAACCTTTCCGCTTATATTTTTCATCAATTTAGGCTGATTCTAACTTTACTGTTTTCACCCCTCTCCCAGAACTAGCATACATAAATATATTAGCGCATTTATGACGTGACATTTATTAAATGAATATGAACAAATTACAGTGTGATGAGATGACTATAAGATGACATTATTATGTTTAATGGGCTGAGTACAAATCATATTTTTGAAGTGTGTGACAATGCACAAATGAAGTCACTGCACTCTTATGAAGCATTGTGTTTGCTTAAATATGTATGCTGAAAGACACACACCATTTACGAACTGTTGTAAATAAATAAGTTCATTTCATGCGAAAATAACATATCTTGTGGGATGCAGGCAGGTAGTGCAGTGCAGTGATAGGTGTGAGTGCATCATGCGTATGTGAACTAGGCTAAAAGAAAAGGGAAGGAAAGAAAAAGAAAAGAAACTATGAGAAGACAAGACAAGAAGTAGAAAATGATTGCAGTTGCCTCCGAGTACACCTTCTTTTAATTTTTCTCACTCCCTTTCTTCTCATCTTTTTCTCGTGGTGGTGAGAAAACAACGAAATGTGAGTTCACTGATTGTTGGGTGCTATGGGACTTCGATGACAATGGTGACGATTGTAAGCGCATAAAGTGTTTACAAAGGTAATCGTGAAGATATGAGGCATGCTTCACAAATGCATTTATAAACAATGTAATGCAACGAACGAGACCAAATAAATCTATTGCTTTTTAATTTCATTGCCTTCTCTTCTCACCACTGTGATTTTATTTGTATTAGTTAATCGGAACTACAGAATAAAAATAACACGTCAAGACACTCAAGGTCTTAAAGATGAACATTGTTATCGTACATCTATCTATGTATGTTGACTATCGTACTTCAATCGTGATTTTCTCTTTAGAAAGATGACCAGGGAATTAGAACGCATATTATTATCAAATATGAAATATTTCAGTACAAGAAGTTGTGGATCTCCGATGTCACAAAAGTTTTGCCCAGTTTTAAAGCATGTGCAGGAAAAATATGATGTGCATATTGCGAGCGTGTGAGTACTTTAAAACAATGTCATAATTGACCCCTTCAGTTATCATCATAAAATAATATGCTTAAATTAACTTTTTTTTAAATGCATTTAACATACACATTATGATGACATGATATTATGGTTGATGTATTTATCAGCTTATTAAAAACTCTTAGTATTTGCCGCGACACTATCTTAATTTAAAGCATCTTTTATTCTACCACCATTAGCATCAACCATGATGAACTGTAGTTCATATTCACTTCACAATTTCACATTCTTTTCTTGTCAATAATAGTATTCTCATTTTGGTGCACAGGATAACAAGTATCGAATTTAATATGCATGTATGTAAGCAGTGCACGTAATTAGGTCCAATAATTGCAACAGTATCACACCACAGAGTACATGAATTAGCTATTTAGACCCACAAGAATTTTTTAATGGACTGTAATGAAAAATGAAGTGAGTGACATTAGTTTATTAGAATAATTGCTTTTTTCTTGTATTTGTGGTGGTGTGGATGGTGACTGCGTGACAATTAATACCCAGACATTAATACATATATACACACAACAGACAGAGGCAGCAAAGTTTTTTTCACACGTTAATAAGTCAAAGTAGACTAGCCCACGAGTAATGGTAACTTTCGTTGATGGCGTGATAATGGGAATGGACTGATATGAAATGATATTTAATACGGAGGGATTTATAATATGGGAGGATGGAAATTGGAGTACAAAAGTGCAGCAGTAAAAGTAAAGCACAGAATTGAAGATGTGCGACATGCATATTACATTAAAAATGCAGTTGGTTTTGTTTTTTCTTGGTGGTAGCCTCAGTAATTGCTAAAGTGAGAATAATCAACATGTTCATCATTACAAATTGTTAGCAGTGTACTTTACTCGACCATGATTTTACAATCTTTTACTTCTTTTGTTAATTTGCAGCTAAATTTGTTGACGAAATAATTACTCAGCTTGCTTGACAAAGTAAGACTATGCGCAGCAATGTAAAAAAAAAAAATCAATGCTGGTAAAAATTGTATGGCTAATTATGATATATATTTTATGATAAGCATTTTGCTGAGTCAGCTTATAGAGTATTAATTCGAAGTTCAGAAGCCAAACTGAATTAGATATCAACATAAACAGGTGTATGTTTTTCTTTCGAAAATGAAGTTTCAAAAGAAAAAATTGAAAAGCAAGTATTCTAGCATTGAATAGACATGGCAAAATATGATAACACAAAAGTCTTGACGTACGTCGTACGTTCTTCTCTGTTTTCAGTACACCTTTTACACACGTCCCTATTGTTAGTAAGACAAAGCATAGACTTGATTTATTTGAATGCATCCAAGTGCGTTGCTAAAGAAATGCATGTATTTAATCGATTGTGTATTCAAGATGACCACTAGCTACTTATGTGTACATCCTTTATTTGAAATGGAGAATCCCGCCTACCTACTTAATTAGCTTTAATACTAATTATTTCATTTAGACACTAAAACTTCACCAACATTGTTGCTGCATTTAAAGCCACTTGACTCCGATTTATTTCTCACAGTCTAGTCTCCTTCTTTGCTACTAGTAGAACGTGACTGATGTAAGTAAACGAAGTGGATTAGCGCAAGCGTGAGCGCTTTAGCTAATCATAATTAATAAGGAGCATTGGGAACGAAAATTAATGGATTTCTTTTTTTCTGTAATTTTGTACACATGTAGGTTTGTCATAAAGCTTCCATGATGTTAAGGATTTTGCACTCTTCATAGTCATCCCAAAATATATACCGTGTTCCCATTACTTCACTTCATTTAGCTGCACTCCTCCTAGCTCATAACTCCGCAACTTCCTTTCTTGACTTGGCAATAGCATAATGTAATTAATGAGGTGGAAAGGAGGAGTTCAATGCTGTTGCTTAAAGCTGTGAATGATCCAAATCCGATAATCTTTATGAATTATTTATTAACATTTGCGAAAAGTAATTATTGTTTAATATTGGACACCATTGCATTTCATTCAAACGGTTACAAAGGGTACACAGGCTAATAGTCATTAAGCATGCATTACTTTTTTTAACGATTTAACCGCACCAATTCTTTCCCTGAACAATATTGCAGCATATTACATATTTGTGTCTTTAATGAAGAATCTTGAAAAAATATTATGCAATTATTATTATTTTCTGTTTTTAATACTGTGATTGATGATGATGATCGTTACAACTTCTGCTGCAATATGAATATCCTTAGAATATATTTTAACCATACGAATGCTCATTATCAGTACATACATTAGACTACTTTTGCTTCAAAGAAAGTAGAGCAGTTCTTCCCTAACGACACAAAACTAAGGTAACCATGGTTGCACGTGCCTTCGTATATGTTGCAAGTATGAATATTACATGGAGGGATTTAAAAACGAAGCTATCTCCAATTCCACCACAAAAGACCAGAGGAGAAAACGTGTCCCTTGTTACAATTATTTTATGAAAATGACTACCGCATTATTTGTCTAGCTCCGCGTTCACCTTGCAATACAAACACCAACAACTATGTCCTATATGGCTTGTTGAATAAATATTCCTTTTTTTGTTACTTTTTTTTACTATTATTAGGTCTTGTGTCTTATTATCATACTACCATTTATGGAGGTGTAAACAAAGCAAAATATTCTTATGGGCAAATTTCACCTAAAAAGTAAAGTCTACGTAAATATTCGACAAGTTTATGATGGAACGTGACAACAACAAAAAACTGCGAAATGAAGTTTCCCTTTATGTGTAGGCTTTAGCCTATCTAGAGCAATCCTTCGAAAATCTTTACATATTCTATAGAAAAAAATAGTATGTACAGATCACTTTTTTCATAACGTTTCAGTATAACACGTTCTCTTACGTTGTTGTTGTTTTATCGTAAAAAAGATAATTGTGTAATGCACATGGCAAAGCCCTAAAGTATATCATAGAAAGAGAGTCCTATTTTCTTACCTTCAGAATGAAGCCCACAAAAGTAGCAACGTTTTTTTTCTGCTGCTGTTACCTCAGCACAAATTTGAATTCGGCAAAACCTCTTCTCAAAACAAAAGTGGGATCTTTTTTAGGATTTAGAATTGCTGCGACAAGTGTAATAAACACAGTGACACGAAATTGGACAAAGGAAGATGTGCGCGAATCGTCCTCTTCAATAATCAAATGTAAGGCACCAGGAATTGTTTCTGTAAAACAAAAGAGTACAAAGTCGAATATAGTACAAATTATTAGCTATATTTATGCCTATGACTGTAAAGTTTATGTGAAAAATAATCGCTACATTTTTTATGTACCAAATCAAAACCAATTGCATCTTATGATCATTAGTATAGTATGAGATCAGTATGAAATGAGTTTAAAAAGAGAAAAATATGATAAATAAAATGACTTATGTGGCTGTATTGTATTTCATTGTAGTCTTGGGTTTTGATTAATTCGGAAGTTAAATATCTTGGATGTATGTATGTATATTATTCGAATTAAAGCGGATTAAAATATTTAAACTAATTTTAAATCTTCGTTCTCAAGGAATATTTACTAAATTCTCACTATCAGAGGTAGAGGAACATTGATTATGATAATTATCATGAATGACTGCATTTTTTGAGTTATTACGCTCAATACAAAAGTATATACTCTCAGCATACACAAACATTATCAATGTTTTTTAAGACGACGTCAAAGAATATGGATGCACAAAACATGTACTCTTAAATTTAAATATGGGCCATAATTAGGTCAGTAAGTATTAATTACGCATGTAAATACATAACGCACTTTAATTTGGAAATATGATAAATAATTTTTATCCAACAAAAAAATTTGAATTAGAATAACTTTGATTAACGACATGACATGATTCTGCAAAGCTTCATTGAAATCTTTGGAATGGTATAGATGGAAGACCGTTTCAATCGGCATCGAAACGGTTGTGACAGGTCATCTTTACCCTTGCAACTGTTTTTAATAAAGGATATCATATCGGTATAAGAGCTATTATAAAAGTCATTATTAGAACGACACAAATAAGTTTACCTATTTTCAAGCTGATCGAAAAAAGCACTTGGGCCCCAAAAATCAAACAGACATTTTACTCAGTTATATTACTAAAATTATGCCGCTTGCACCTATTAATTTATAATCCCATATCCCATATAAGTACTATATCTAACCTATTCACATTTTACAATGATAACTTACAAAATGCGTAAGATAAATGATATGCATTTCAGCATCATTGTGGGAGTGTGAACGCAAAGTATTATAAAGGAAGAAGATGGCACATGATTTAATACTAAACTGTAATAAATATTATGAACAAAGGAACAAGTGAAGTAGCATATTATTATTATTAAAGATATTACACATATCATTATGCATTAATTTTTATAAAATACAAGCATAACACTTCTTTAACCTAGTCTGTCTATTGGCGCTCTAGCATCCAAACGCTGTTTGAACAGCCTACAAATTGACAAGCAGTGTAATATAATTACGAGCCCTATATTTGAAGGTAAATCTAGCTAAATTGTGGTTAATTTTGTTTCTTTTATGATGCAGGAAACGATTTCATTGTCTTATTTTTTTAAAATTAATTGCAACTCAAAATTCATAAATTACAAAATAAAGTGGATAAAAATAAATTATGATGAACGTAATACTTTGATAATAGTGTTTACCGAGGATCTTGTCAAAATGAATATGCAAATAATAACGTTCTCATATTATCATCTCCGACGTAACTCTTGTTTATAAGTAAAAAGCATCATCATCATTTTAATTTTTCAAGTGTTGCATTTTTCTGGAATTAAAAAAGAAAAAGGAAGGAGCAAAGTGGTAAACACATTTTCTCATTCTTCTTATAACACATTTTTATAAAATGAGAGAGAGAGTAAAAACGCATTTTCTAAGTAAAAAAATAAAAAAATAAAAATGCCAAGTGAGTATATGAAGTGTTACTTAAGAGTGAATGCTAAACAAATATTTACAATCATTACGTATTCATCGTTTACGCTAATGCGAAAGGATGCATTAACTTTTCAAGCCTGTTCAAATATGACATAATACAATACGCTAATCCTTATCCAATGCTCATTTATGCAGGTATTTATTTATAGAAACGAAAGGGGAAAAAATATGAAAGAAATAATATTGCCACAGGCTGTTGCTAAATGTTGGATGTTTAAGCATACTCATCTTTGCTATCAAGTGACACCAACAATCGATCCCTTTAACAAGTCTAATGTTGTAACAATGGAAACAAAGATTGATAGTTTTGTACCGCTGAAGTGCGGATGGAGGCGCCGAGGCATTAATGCATTTGAGGCCAAACAATAACTTTACTATTTCGCTAAAAAGTGCATATTTAAAAATGAAAGTGATTTACTCTGTCTTGTCAAATTTTTCCCTGCTGCTTCTTTGGAAGAATAAAGTGATTGAGGAGAAGTTAAGGTAAGCCCATCGGACAGCAACAAGAAAGACTTGTTACCTGGTTACAATAGCTTTAAAGTACGTCTGCATTTATGCGAACAGAAGCCCAAAATAGGCATGGCGAGATTTGAAAATGATGAGATAGGAATTTGAATGAATGAAAAAAGTTTAAGGAGCAGCATTCGCCTATCATAATAAGTTACGTTGACAATTGGACATGATGAGCTGATATTTTAAACTGTGTCGTAGTCGTAGTAATCATAGTCATGAATGAATGACTCGAGATTAGGATTAGCAAATCAGATTACACAATTATACATACAATGTCTGTGAATAAGCGGATGAATTATGAATTTAAATGAGCTTAGTTAGGAGCCTTTATATCTGCATTAAAAATGTACATAGATAGATGATTTATGTAACATTCAAGTGTAATCGTTCAAAAATATTTTGTGATGTGACGTGACCTTTCCCACCTTTTCAAAAGATGATAAAATGTTTGCATGTGCATTCAGAGATGAATACCAACAGCGTTATAAATAAAATACCTAGAACATTTTCACTTTTGCTGGCAAATCAGCGAAACAATTTTTGGTAGAAGAGTATCAATGCTTTTGTAAAAGAAGAAAGTGAAAGCTTAATATTTTCATTAACAAAATAATCAAACTAATTGTCACGTTGACAAAAGCGAAAATGCTATGTTGGGATGATAAAATAAGTAAAAAAATGTATACTAATTTATTATTTTAAAGTTTTCCTTACAATTCGGATGTGCATGCAGGTTATAGTTTGAGAGTTATAGTGGCGCGCCGATGCATGACAAACGAGTCTTTTCCATTTTTCGCAGTCAGGATTTTTAAAAGGAACGAGAAGACGAAGATGGGATGAAGAGCTACATTCTTAAAATCGCCTAATCTACATAATATTGACATAGGTGTGCTCTGTAATGTAATGCATTTGCATCCCCAATTTCATTTCGCTGATGTCACATGCTAGGATGATTAATGACGCCCTATCAACGTTTGCACGGAAAATTTTCAAACAACAACAAAATTTGCTTCAGTTCATATCATTAAACAGGAAATTTATTTACGTTGTTAGCTTTAATTTGATGAACTAGTTAAAACTTTAAACATACAAACACTATTTGTTATTATTGAAAAAACAAAAAAAACATTTAAATTTCTTTTCAGACATTAAAATCATTACCCACCCACATGGTAATAAACCGTTGTTTCTGTTTGTTTATTAAGTGACAGCAATAAAAATGAAAGTGTTGATGTCAAAGTAAATAAATGCTTTTACTCTCTGTGTACACAATTCTAAATTTGGGTTGAACATTTTATTAGATGAAAACATTGAATTCATGTCGTGTAGGTACACTTTGAAGCCAGAGGAAACACTTTTCCTTTCCCCCTTTTCAGGGTTGTTTTGAATGATTACCATCGGTTCTCGGTTTTCATAACATACTATTTGTTACGCAATACAAAGAGCATAGACAATAATATTTTTTCTTGTTCTCGTAAGTTAATACATGTTGGAATTGACACACAATCGATTATATTGATATGCATAACCATCATTATTTATCAGGTGGTGGTCATAACACAATAAAATCTTTAAATTTGGGACACCTATATTTTCTGTCTGTCAAGCGGCGGTGGACTGTGGACAACCAACAAACTTCAATCGGCGATAACAATTATTTCAAACTGCGAATGAGCATGAGCTTTTAACCATATGCAAGCATTACGCAATTGAACACGCAATGTTACATGCATAATTTGCGAACGCATCTGAAAAATATTTCTACATCCTCACTTCTTCCCGTCAACCATCCCATTTTTAAATAAATCATCCTCTGACTATTGTGTTACCCATTTATTTTAAGCTGTGCACGTATGTACATATTACTGAATATCATCAGGTGGATAACAAAGAATTTTTATGAAAATATAGACGCACTATTTTGTCAGTTTAGTGTACGAACTACGAACAGTACAAGTGATTCATTGCATCTAGCAAATAAAACAATCTATCATTTTCAATCCTATTTTTTATTTAAGCAACGCATCGTCATTTTTTAAAGTTTATAAAATAAAGAACTTTTTAAAAAGTGACAATGTGTGCAAGCCAAAGTAAATTTCCCAGAGTTCATCTACACCTTCTTGCGTTAGCATTTTTCTTTTTGCATTAACACCACTATTGCTATCAACAATATGGAGTATTACTAACAATAAACATAACTCATTCATGAAACAACAGTCACATCACTACTTGTTGCGCTGATCGCGCTTTTTATGGTGGAGGTGTGAGCTTTGGTGCTGGTGGTATGTGACACTTCAAAAAATGCCTTCCTTTCTTTAATCCACGCACTTCGCTGCCACTCATGGTAATAATGAAATGCCATAAACTGCAAACAAAGCAGATGTAGAAAAGTAGCTAGCTCTAGCAAGTCGACTTTCAAGTTTCAAGTTGACTTATATATTTTTCATAATTCAAACATGCGTTTATTTAAGACATTTAACTATTGATTTAAAACCTTTGAAAATTGATTCCATCAAATGCCCATGAAATACTTCCGCATTACGTATCTCGGAAACTTTTGAATTTTGAACGATAATTTTTGGCAAAGTTTGATGAGCTTGCAGAATTGAATCGGTTAATATAATATTTTTTCGCCTATTGACAAGGCATTTCCGAAACTGGTCGACCAATTCGGTCCAATTTTAATACCAATTTAGAAACCACACCACATCTCTGTATGCAAAAATTGAGCAAGTTTTATATGAGTTATCGCGATCGTGTTGACGGACAGACACCCTTGGAGATTCTTAAAAAGTAACAAACGTTACTTAATAAAATGAAGCGCATGCATTAAGGCGGCAAAGACAACTAACGAGGGAAGTATCCCAACCCATTTCGACAGATCGGCTTTGTACTCCGGCCATATTTAGGTACTAATATAAG
>JAQFZH010002907.1:0-15120 GCA_034695485.1 Entomobrya nivalis | reverse complement strand
AGTAAATAGGGAATTGTCGATTTCTCATTAATAATGACTGACTTTAACTGAGAATCAATCAAAAAGTATCTGATGAAGTCACTTGAAAGTGAAATTTTTTGATTTTGCATGTTTCCATCTATGCAGTCGTCAGAAAAAAAATCTGCATTATTGATTTTAAATAACTCGTTATTGATTTTTAAAAAACGTGAAAAATGCGAGTTAATGTTGACGGTATACAAAAACGATGAAGAATTTTGGTGTTGGTCCTCGACTCCTGTAGATATAAATAAAACTCCCATGCAGGCTTAATAATATAAGAAATGTCTAAAAAACATCCATTGAAAAATTTACAATGTTAAAAGTAAAGTAATATCAATACGAAGTATTTAAATAAATGATTTTAAAACCTTACATATTATTCTTAATCATATCAAACAAGTTTTATTTAAGCAGCCCAAGAAATGTTTTAGGGGAAGTTTTAGCTAACATTCCACTTCCAAAACTACCTGTTTGACTACTCACAAACTGAGGTGGATCATACAACTCATGAAATTTCCAAAGATTTGCAAAATCCCTCTCATCACAATTTTCAGATATTGTAACAACACGAGCATTCTCTGCTCTCAAACATTTTTTGGTCTTTTTATGGATAAACATGTAATCACCAGTTTTGTTTATAATTTCGACTACATCCCACTCCAACCAACTCTTGTAATCTAGTGAACACCTGTAAAACTGTAACTCTGTCTCGTACAGATTGACTGAGAGGCATTTGTCGCTATTCTCTCTGCCTTCTTGTGTCGAATAGGGTAGCGCAAGATAGGTTCCCAATATTCCATTCCCAACAAATATTAGTCTTTCCATTGGAGTAGGATTTTGCGGGCATTCTCCTTGAACAACGGTGTCCTTCCACGAAAATCGATCACTTCCAAGGAGACACAAATTGGTTGCTACATTTCTCAAACGATACCCTCTTTTGATGCATCGTCCCCTAAAGCAATACTAGAAACAAAGCAAACAAATAAGCACACAAATAAACATTCTGTTATTCTAGGGAATGTTAAATTACATCTGCATCAACACCGCATGGCGTTCCAGTCAGTGGATAAATAGTGTAGTTGTAAACCACTTCATGGTGATATATGTCCTGTTGGTAGCACTGCAAAATACTACAGCTTGTATCGCTTTTATTCTAAAAACATAATAACTTATTAATAAACTGTACTTAATTGTGCTCCCAAAATGTTCCTCAAAAAGTTTTGGATGAACAACAAACCGTATATCCCCAAGTGTTGTACAAGTCACATTGCTGGTTCATTGTTAGTACAATTTCGGAACTAAATCCCTCACTTTCATTTCCCTTTGACTTGTTATAATGATTCATACAAGTGTGGTTGTTTTCTGGTATTAAAGTCTCTCTGATTATGTAGTCACTGCATGTTGAAAAGTAGTATGGATTGAGTCCACATTCTTTGGAGTAAAATGAATCTATCTCCTCGCACGTTTCATACAAATCACTTGATCTTTTTGGCATTCCAAGTCTGAATAATAAATAAATTCATTCATTTGTAGATATAGTTTGGATTTAAAAAAAATATGCTTACAAATTTTGTTCTTGGTTTTGCTTACATGACTGCCAATGCACGAGTAAATGGGTTGCAGTTCCTATTCTTCTGAGTAAATGGAGACAAGACAGCGACAGCAGCAGTTTGGTCTGACTGCTTTGATGATGAACTGCATATTGAGCCTTGGGTTACCAAAGCCTCAGTCAAATTGGACTTTTGTAAAATCAAAATGGCAATGTCAAACTGCGGCAAAATTGGCCTTTGTCTTGTTATCCAGCGTTCAAATTTATCTTTAATTGATTCATCTGTTTTGGAAGCATGTCCTTTGTTTTCCCATGCAATGGGTTGTCCTTCAAGGTTTTTCTTGATCTGTTTTGGAACAACTTCATTTTCCTTTGAATTAGAGCAATTAGGAATTTGAATCGACTTGTTATCTTTTAAATCAAATCAATAGTGTATGAGGAATAGAACGATTTGTGGTGGTATTTTGTTTATGGAAAGGGTTCTGATCAAAAAATTAGAAATTGAATTTTCTAGGAATTGAAAATTGGCAAAAAAAATTTATCCGTCATAAAATAGTCGACAAGATAAAACGATTTGGTAAATATCCGTCATAAAAAAATTAAATTCGATAACAAGTTTAGCTTTAACATTTTTTCCGGGTTTTTAACCATTTGGTAACCATGTATGGTAAATTTGTGTAATGGCACATAATATGTCAAATATTTTTCACAATTTAATACTTTTACTCACGTTCAATGGTTCCATCAGTAATGAAGATGCCCTTGTCATTGATGAAACTCGAAATGAAATCCGTGTATGTTTGAGTGTTTGAAACGCAATATTTACATCTGAGAATGCAAACTGAATATAGTCCGTCGAATGTTGAATACCTTGCCAATCATCCTCGAATACGACAGCAACATCAAACAAAAAACTAGGAATATTTGCATCGTCGTTGAGACTTGGCTGCAATAATTAAAAATCGTATGAGATTTAAGAAAGACTGTGAAATTAAGATTACAAAAATGCTCATTATCTATTTTCTTACCTGACTTGTTGAAAAATTTGGAACATCATTAGGAAGTCTACTTTCCACTACCAAAACTCCAAACTCGACACAAAATATGCATGTCAATACAAACTGAAAATGCTTTAACCTGATCATATTTCCAGGTGGGTTTTTATTGCGAAATCCTGACTTGTTAAATGTATTGCAATTGCAGAACTGCTTTTTATTTTTAGTTAAATTTAACAATGCCCGAGAGTTTCAAATTTGCCAATTGAAAAAACTTCTCCATTTAGATCGTATTGTTCGCTTGCTAGTATTGTTTTCTATCAATTACAGTGAACTTATTTTTTTTAAATTGGAAACGATTTTTAATTTTTAAGAATCGCGCTAAATATTTAAACACTATTATAAATTTAATTTCAGTAGTGCTAAATATTCCCGTGTTAAAAATATTGTTAATTTCTCTGAAACATTTCTTCACATGCTACTTTGAAACTACGCTTTTGTTCTCCCTTTTAAATATTTAATATTATTATTCACTTAGAATTAAAAATATAATTGTTGAGTACAAGTACAAATACAAATACAAAAAAATCTACATTTTGTTTCTGGGTAAGAACCAAACAAGGTTTGTATTGTGTTGGTAGTAAATCATACGTTCTGGATATCCTTTCCATGTTGACATAAAAGATTAGTCTCAAAAAAAATGACATGAGACAAGGACGTGCTCACCCAACAAATCACTTGCTCATATATACCCATGTGTTCTGAAGAAACCCGTCCGAGATATTGCTTCATCCAAAAATTCACACAATGTATTAAGACTCCAGTAAGATTGGATCGTTTATGTGTATACGTCAGCACAAAATAATACACATTCATATCTTATTAGCTTATTTAAGTTCAAAACAGTTTACAAACATGTTGATATTTACAACCGGATAATAATATAAAACTAGTTTAATAAGTGACAATAGGGTTTGGGGTTATGAAGGACCCCTTATTGCTCCAGTCAAGAAGCAATTTAGAAAGTACTGCATTTTCTTTGGTAGCTTGCATGACTGTTTTAGGTTTAATGGGAAGATGATGTGAATGCATTTGTTACGATGCTGCTTGTGCTGTTCCCAATGCTTGCCAAATCCCACCAAGCCAATTATTGAGTCATCCCCTATGTTCTCTTCGACTATATATATATCAATATGGCAAATGTAATCAATTTTATCAAAGCCAACGTACCTTTAAAAGACATGTACAAAATTGACATTGGATATTCACACATATATGCTTTACCGTATAAAACAGAGAAGGAGAATAATAGGCCCCAAATGTCTAATAAAGTGAGCTATGCAACAATAGTTTTATTTTCAATTTGTAATTCAATTTCAAATTTGTATTTTTCATACAAATTATATTCAAGCTTTGAAAAACTTAATCATAAAAATTATTTTTCTTCTAACAAGCAATTAGCTTTCTCGTTCAAAATTCATGTTTGCTCTTACAATATTGCATATAATATTTATGTCGTACTAATCGTAAGCGAGAGTATTTGACAAAACAAATTAGTGTATTTACTTGTTTAAAGAAAAAGTTGATAATGAACATTAAGCTGTAAATATTTTATCTGTGGAAGTCTCAAGTACATACATATCTGAATTTTATGATGTAACTGAAAACATCCGAGTCATTAAGGGATCATTAGCGATAAATGACTTTTCTTCTTGTGCTAAAGCTGTAGAAGCAATTAATGGTTCTTTAATTCATAAAACACAAATCTACATACAGTTGATATATATTCAGCCCAGTTATATTTTCTCCTAATGACATCATTAGGAAAACAGATTTATAAAATAAATACTTCAAATTTATTTCTTTATGGCTTTATTCAGTCTACTTTAAACATGCCAGTCGCCCAGCAGAAGATAAATTCATTCTCAACAACAAACAAGTGCGCTAAGTATTAAAAATTTACCACTGGTTTGTGTTCAGTTAGCAGTCTCAATTTACAAACAAGAACTCAACCAAGTTTGATTAGTGTAGAAAAATATCACAAGTACCACTGTCTCGCCGGTTTGTCATCCTGCAGATTAAGGTATAAAATAAGCTTTAGTTCGACCAAACAATTTATATCTTTAAATATGTTTTTTACAGATTATGGATCATCCATTTAATATGTTCATAGGAAGGTACAAACTGGCGGAAAGTTTTTGTTCACAATCAGCTTCGGAAGTACGTACGATGCCAAGCAAGCTTTTTGGACAGTAAAGAATACTATTTATTTTTACACCGGTCTAGAGATTAGCGAATTTAAAGAATGGTACATACAATGTATGAAAATAGTTTAGTTGGAAATAGAAGGGGTTCCGCCTAAGAAAATACATTGAACAGTTACTAAAGATATACACATTGGAGAGGGCGATAAATTTATTTAGGAACCATTTAAAATTATTATCTACCCAATATGTTAACTACTGTGTCGACGCTTAATGTAAAGCTGTCTGAAATCTGAAACCAAATATATAAATAAGAAGTTGATTTTAGCTATAATGTGCTATTATAATACAAAGTAAAGTATAGCGGAAATATTTTTAAGGCTAGACCCGAGTTTTCTCCGATAAAATTTAGTAAACCTTATTTAATGAATTGTTTCTTAGATAAAGTACGACACAAGTTTTTTTTACTACTTTATTATAACTTAAGGTAAAGCTGTTGTATTTTAAACCAAATTCTTAATTTCCATTTATGAATGTATTATTTTAAAAAGGTTAGGTATTAGATAAAATATGTTTGGTCCAGAGTTGAGCTTATCTACCACGAAATTAACTAAACCTCGTTTGCTGTTTAGTTTTGAAATAAAATTCGGTACATTTTTTGCCAACTTATCAAGATTTCAATTACATGAAGTAGTAACCTATTTAAATGAATTAAAAAAGGCCATATAATTTGAAAATGAACAATTTAGTTAGATCGCACAAGCAAGATAAGCAAGAATTTAAGTATTATGGGAAACTGTGCTACAGTAAATCTGTGCTAAATGTAAAGCTACAGTTAAAAACGAACTAATTCTATAGCAGCAAATTGTAAACTCTTAAATTTAGACGTTAATTTTGTTTCGTTCTGAAACAAAATTTGGTAAGGCTTTGTCGATATATTCTAAACTATCATTAAAGCGTCTGTACCAAAATATTGATTTCATGAAAAGACTAATTTTTGGAAACCTAAGTTTTTATAGAAAAATAATCATGGATGAAAATGCTACACCATTTAATTGCCGTAGGTCAGAGCCGAAATTTATCCCACATGATTAATTAGACCTCTTTTAGTGCTTTGGTTTTGTAAAATGTTTACAGCAATTGATCTGGAATAAATTTATTTAATTTTTTAGCTAGTCTTTACGGAGAGGTTTTATTTAATATGTTAGACGGGTAATTATTCAGAAAAGCAGTGAGATTGTCATTGTACCTGTCGTTATTGTGTTTGATGGATTAGTGTAAAAAAGCTGCTAAGATAAATAAGAAATGGTTAATTATTAGTGTTGCGCTAAAATGACATCAAAAAAAGTTTAAAAATTTAGGATTTTGTAGAAAGAATTAATAAAAATCACTACAATAATGAAAAAGAACAATAACCTAATTATTGTAATTGGGAGATAAATATTAAAATGACGCGATTTTTTTAAATGAAATGGTTCGCATTTAAATAAACAGTTAATAGCCACTCTGCGCTTCTCTTGTGTTGCAATTACCCGTATTTAAAAAAAGACACAAGTAAAATTATAAAATGAATTGAATCAACATTTATAACTGAAGTCTAATTTATATTATCATAAGTCATGATTATAGTGTGCATTGTTAATCTTGAGTAAGTTTAATAAATTGTGCGTGCACTTGTCTCGAAACGTCAAACAAATAAAAAAAGAAATATTAGTTAAATAAATCTTTAGAGTAACAGTACAAAACATAGAATTTGTAGTTTATTATTACTAGCAATTATTATGCTCTGATTATAAACATCGGAAATAAGTTTATGTAAAGGCAAAAGATTGAAAATGATAATTGTATGGGGAAATCGTGTCAAATCAATGCAATTTAGAAGTACATGTGAGATACCATACGATAGAAATACCCTTTCAAATGTGACATATGTCCGAAAGCTCGTAGTCATGGAATCCATTTAAAGCGAAATAAAATTGCCATTCAGAAAACAGTTGTTTGATTAATTGATGAGTGTGTATTCTATACAATTATTACATTAGTTCTGTTTTAAGAGCTTTATTGAAAACTACCATCTCAAGTTGTCGATTTCACATTGCATGAAGAAAGCACGGTAGCGCAATTACTGTAAAAAGATGCAGTGGATGTGTACAAAGAGCATAATATATCTTGCATAACATACACACTTCGCTTTGACTTTACCATAAAAATGTGAATACGACTCATACACAGCAAGTACAGTGAAAAAACCAAAACATATCAACAGGTGTTTTTTTCTTTGTCACTTTATGGTATGGTATGGTAAGTTTGGCGACCTTGAACATAAAACTTGGTTTATATGTACACAACATGTATGGGTCGGGATAATATTTCCTCATTTCATTTCTTTTCGTTCCACTTATTACTTGAGAATAAAAATGTCAATAGTTTAAAGTAGGTTTATTGAGAGTCAAAGTGCACTTGAATATTTTTTCTTTTTGTGTTAAATATTTAGTGGTTGAAAAAAGTACTTTTGTCCAAGGCTAAGTAATATGGAATATAAGCTGTCGAGATAGTTCCTTATCATCAGTTGCAATAATTACTTGACATTTTTAATATAACTGTGCAAAATGGGCCGTGCACAACTCAAAGATTATAAATGCATATTCTGTTATAAAAATTGTGTCAAAAAGTCCCGGTTATTTCGCCATTACCTTGTTCACATTGGAGAAAACCCCGTAAATTGTGAATTGTGTGGTGCTGCTTTCCGTTGCAATGCTGCTTTAAAAAGTCACATGTCAACCCATTTGAGGATAATTTCCAAGGAAAAGAAGCCATCCCAATGTAATATGTGTAAAATGACATATACCCGAAGAGATTACTTTATGAAGCATCGATGTCCTCAAAATAACCAAATTAAATGTACAAAAGAGAGAAAACTGATGCAGTGCAATATATGCGAGAAATTTATAAAGGGCACAATTGAACTTGGAAGACATATAAGATCTCATACTGGAGAAAGGCCATATCGGTGTATTGTGTGTCAAAAGCAATTTAGGAGGAAAGGAACTTTGAAAGTGCATCAGCTAACTCATGATTCTAATCCCGTCAAGTCATTCGTTTGTGAACATTGTGGTGCATCATTTGTGAGAAAAGATGTGTTAAAAGCCCACATGGTTGTACATGCTGGGGTAAAGCCTTATCAGTGTGACATTTGCGGAAAATCATGCTCACAACTATCCGGTTTGAGAGTACATCAGAGAACGGTTCATCAGCTGGAAAGAGATCATGAGTGCGAATTGTGTGGAAAGCGGTTTGGCACAAGGGGAGAGTTAGTAAGCCATGTGCGAATACATACAGGAGAAAGACCATTTAAATGTGAGAAATGTCTGAAATCCTTTGCACATCACAGCGCACTTGGACTTCACAGGCGTGCTCATATTTGCGAAATCAATTAGATCGTTTACGAAAACCGCTTGTTATTAAGGATGGAAAAAAGGAATTAATTAAAGGAATTGAGAGGCATTGTTGAATTGTTTATCGCATTTAATATTACTCAATCTGTTCTGAAGGTTTTACAAAGAAATGTTCTCTAATTTGTGGTGAATTGGCATTTTATTGCAACATGAACTGTAGTTACCTTTAAAAGAAGACTTTATGGTCATTGGTGAGCGGTTGTGGTGACGTTTATTGGTTTAATAATTGATTGTCTTGTTTTAAATATTAAAGGTTTTTGCTGTAATTCTCATCAAATCGTAATAATAACTTCAGGAAACAGAATTATATACATATATATTACTGGTTAAATTAGGAGATATATTTTAGTTTAAATGTAAATTATACTAAATCTAGCTTTATATTAGACCAACTGCATGCTGAATGTGAAGGGAATCCCAAAGACGACTGACATATTTAATGGCAGCAACAAAAATTTTAACTATTCAAAATAATATTATAAGTAACAATTTCTTATGAATAAAAGTTTTCAGTGTATAGGAAAGCATTGAACACAATTTCTGTTCAGGTTTATATATTAAATAACTTATTGTCTTGTATTTTAAAGTATAAAAATAATTCTCTGCAGTAATAGTGTTAATTTGTTAAATATGTATTGACACTAAAATATATTCACAACTGCTCAAAGCATTTATTATAATGTAGTTATGGACTTTTCTAGTTTTAGCACAACTTTCCCATGGAAAGTAAACAAATTTCCAATAAAATTACAGAAAATTGAGTTTTGACTAACTTATTGCTGTTTTTATAGATTTTAGAAAGGCGTTTGATAGTATTGACCATGGTGTTTTGATAGAAAAATTGATATCAAAATTTGAAGGAAAAATTGAGCCTTACATGCTTAAACTTTTACTAAATTATTTCAAAGATCGAAATTTTAAAATAAAAAATGGTAATTTTATTTCTGAATCTTTTTCGATAAAATCAGGTACCCCAGCCGGAAGTGCCCTAGGTCCCCTTATATTTTCCCTATTTATTAATGACATTGGTGAATGCTTAACATTACCATATGCGTTGTATGCTGATGACTTAGTGTTCTTTGTTGATGCAACTAATTTAGGTGAAGGTATGAGAAAAATAAACGAATGCTATATGAGTCTTGTTGATTGGTGTGGAAAAAAAATTTAACAATCAATACAAGTAAAACTAAGGTAATGTATTTTAACAAAGCTAATGACTTTAAGTCAAAAAAATTACTTGGTAATGTCATTAGGCTAAATAATGAAGATATTGAAGTGGTACATACTTTTAAATATTTGGGTGTGTATCTTGATTCAACTCTTTCATTTTGTAACCATTATGAACTTGTTAAACTTAAAATAAGTGAAGCGCTAGGGAAAATGTATTCTATGCGTAGATATTTTACTCTAAATGTAGTTAAGACTTTTCTTTCGTGCTATGTTATAAGTATAGCTGATTACTGTCTATCGATTTGGTGTGTTCAGACTGAAAAAATGGTGCAAGTTATTCAAAATAAGATTAACAATTTCATTTTTACGTATTTTTTTCCAAGAGCAAGGCGGCGTAAGGTATTAAGTGATAAAAATTGCTTGCCTATACTTCTCGAGAAAGTTAACATTCTAACAATTTGTGAAAGACGTAATGTGACATTATTGAAATTTGTTGTAAAAGAATTAAGAAATTGTTTGTTTGATGAATGGTTCATCAGAGCACGAGGTGCGGACGATGACTATAATATTGTACGTTTACAAGTTCCATCTTTTATTTCTGAGAGGTTCAAATCCTCTATAAAATATAACTGTATTCATGTTTGGAATCTATTTGTTCAAATTGTTAAACCTCCCCCAAAGGCTGGTATGAATGCATTTGTTGAATTGTGTAAATGTGTTATGATTTCAAAGCGTGAAAATGTATAATGTGTGATATGATTTTTATGGTAACTGTTGTTTTTCTCTCTTATTGGTGTCCCTAGAATATGATTTTGATTTGTTTTTCCCGTGTTCTTGTTGTTAGATCAAGTAGTAATAATGTAATTTTATTATCTGCCTGAAATGTCATGAAACACGTTAATAAAGACTAAATTACTAAATTACTAAATTCCTCATTTGAAAATATTATGTTTAACAAAACCTGTTATAATTAGAGATGGTCATTATGGTTAATTACAATTAGTTAAACTATCTAAGTGGAAATATTATTACTATCTATTCAAATATTGGAACATTTTTTTAATACAGAATATTTATAAGTACGCTCTTCCAAGTAATCCGTACATATTACTAAATTATACCAGTTGTATTATCATCTCCATTAAACTTAAGCTTCATAAATATCTATAATTTCACCCGTAATTTATAACGTTTTAAAGTTTTCTCTTAAAAAAATAATCCTAAAATGTATTGTTTGTCTATATTTTATACCTAATAGTAATTTCAATAACATATATATGATGTCAGAGTAATTATATTTCGTTTAATCAATATTTGCATTAAATTTTGAGGACTTTATAAGCAGCTGATTTAAAAGATAATACAAAAACAATATATACAATATAGATATAAATTAAGACTATTTTTCTCAAATAACTGCATAATCGACAAAAAAAATAATTTCCGTCAGGTTCATCATCTTTTAATTTTTGAGATGGAATCTTCCGAGAGCATAAAAAATCATGTAAATTTGCAGGGAGTGTTATCAATAAATTTTCTGGTCGGCCAGCCATCTAGGAAAAACTTAAAAATTACATTTATTATGGTTTGATTTAATAAATTAAAATTGTAGTAGACTTTTTACAGAACAAAGTAACTGAAATAAATGATTTATCATGATTACCATTTCTAATTTGATTCCATCCAGTTTGCCATTTTAAAATAATATAAAACATTTGCAGTAATAACATAAAAATAAAATCTTATAACTGGCGGCTTGTCTATATAATGTACTAAATAATGTTACAATGAATTGGGGGAAAATAATATGCAGACTACTGCAAAATTTACAATATAAAACAATGCATCTGATTCTTGTTACTGAGGTTTTGTAAACTAAGCCTAAATTCTTATAAAAAAATACCCCGACATATTTATCTTGAGGCTTGACGAAAACCAAAGAAGGATTTTTAAAATCCATTTGTTTCTATTCCATAAGATTGTTACACAGATTCTTTTTTACACTATTTTTTTTAGAAAAGTATTACCTAAAAACACAGAAAAGGAAAACTATTGTATCTACAAGTTACAAGTACAAGTATCCAAAAAATATTATATTTTTAACCTATTTTTTATGTATGTAAAAGTGTATTTAGCATTTGCGCTTTGTGTATATGCATTTATAATAGTAAATATTTCTAGAAATAAATTTAATATAATTTATCATTTACAGGAATTAAATTTCTATTGACAAAAATTGTCTAAGATTTTTTTTAATACAGATATATCTAAAATAAACGATATCATTTTCATGTAACTAAATCATCAACAAATATTTACGCTTAATATTTTTTTGTTATCTCAAACCCACGGAGCTGAACAGTAACTTCGAAAAAGCAAGAATAAAGCATGGTCCAAGAGCATAGCAGATGATGTTACATTTACGCAGGTAAATTGACAAGACATATTTTCGGTCAACACTTCTAGACTGTCGGTTCCCTAGGAAATAAAAAAAGTGTTGTTAATGTTTGAGAAATAAGATATATTTAATATATCACGCAATTAAATAACAACAATAAATATATCATGATTACCTTTTAAGATTTAAATTCATCTTGGTTATATATTACGGTTATCTGGAGACGAAGTTAAATTTTTAAAGATGTACTAGGAATCTGTAAAAATAATCAAATTCAAAATGTTAATAGGTTATATTGATTCCTTTAGAAGCTTATGGCTCCCGAGGAAAGTTAAAATTTCAACAATATTAGTCATATCTTGAAAATAAAAAGAGAAATAAAACGTTACCTTTGTAAAAGATATACTGCAGTAATATTACTATTATTGGCATTTTAATACGGCACGCAGTTTTTTACCCTTTGGAAGTCGAAAACCAGTTTGTAATATTTGAAATGGGGTTATATCAGGTTTATCCTGGCCAACAAACAAAACGTTCACACAGTACGAAACAAGATTGTCATTCAGCCAATCTGCTGCGACATCAACAATATTTTGACCGTAGCTGTTCTTAGAGTTGTAGTCAGCCCCATAAGTTATCAGCATATGTACAGTATCAACGTCACCACATTCTGCTGCGAGGAAAAGTGGAGTATCTCCATCATTGTCCTTTTGATTTGGGTTTAAGCCATGACATAAGCAAAAATTCACAAGTCTTTCATTCCCCCTCTCAGCTGCAATATGCAGTATGGTCTGTCCTTTACTCTTGGTGGTATATAGCTCAGCTCCATGATACATCAAGTTAAGAACAGTAGTAATATCCGCGTACTCTACAGCCAGAAAAATAGGTGGATCTCCATTTTTGTCACATAGATTTGGATCCAGTCCAAGTTCAATGCACCCGTCAATAAGTTGAAAATTTCCTCCTCTAGCTGCTATATGCAAGATATTCTGTCCTTCGTTGTTCACGGTCTTCGGATCAGCTCCACATTTATTCATTTGCCGCATCAAGTTTGAGCTACAAGAATGGGATGCTAGTAGAAATGGTGTATTTCCATAAACATCGCCTTGATTAGGATCCATTCCAATATACATACAGAACAAAATGAGCTTCTTATTGGCTCTGCGTACAGCATTATGAAAAATGTTCAGTCCTTTTTTGTTGGCAAGTTTGTAATCAGCTCCAGATTCCATTAAGGTCCAAACTGATTGGACATCACCAAATAGAGATGCCAGCAAAATGGGAGAATTGCCATTGTTGTCTTGATGGTTGACAGGTAATCCTTCTGATAGCAAATAGCAGAGAAGTTCTACGTGATTTGTTCTGGCTGCGGTGTGAAGTAATGTTTCTCCAGAATAGTTTACAGTTTTATGGTCAGCTCCAATTTGAACTAGAAGTTTAAATTTTGCTAACCAGCCTTCCCCTGCAAAAGTGAATAGTCTGGATTCTCCATATATGTTCGTTTGATTTGGATCCCAGCCTACGTCTTGCAAATATTGAAGCATCTGAAGGTTCTCCGATAAAATGGAATAAAAAGTTATGTCTTGACCACTATAGTTACACTGGTTGTAATCTGCACCCTTATCAATCAAGTAACTAACTGTTGGAAGATCATTATAAGATGCAGCCAATAATAATGGAGTATTTCCTTGATAGTCAGGTTGATTTATATTCAATCCAACATGCAAGCAGTACTCGACAATATTCAGATCTTGCGTTCCGGCTGCTAGGTGTAAGATATTCCGTCCGAAATTGTTAACAAGATTGCAATCTGCTCCAGCCTCAATTAAAGCTGGAATCAGAATCAAGTTTTCGTGGAGGACGGCTAACATAATTGGACTATAGCCTTTGTTTGTTTGTGGATTTGGATCTAAACCAAGCTCTATACAGAGACGTATAAGATTTTCGTCACCATATCCAGCTGCATAGTGCAACATATTTAAACCTTCATTATTGGTAACATTAATGTCAGCTCCAAGGTCGATTAAAGTACGAACCATTTTGATTTTTTCAGTATTCCACATAATAGCCAACATAATAGGTGTGTTCCCTAATTTGGTGCCCCGATTAGGATCCATTCCTAGTCTAATGCAATATCTGACAAGTTGAATGTTGTCTTTTTCAGCAGCTATATGAAGAATGTTGGCCCCATCTCTGCTAGTCGTATTAAAATTAGCTCCAAGTTTCACTAATAGTTTTACAGTTTTAAGATTAGAATGGAATGCTGCCAAAATAATTGATGAATTCTCTTCGTTATCCTTCAGATCAATATTAAATCCAAGGTCGACACAATATGATATCAGATCCAAGTTGCCATTTTTAGCTGCCATGTGCAACATGTTTCTCCCTCTGTTGTTCGAAACAAAGCGATCAGCTCCACGCTCAACTAATTTCATTACACTCTGTAATTGAGATAATCTTGCTGCTATCAAAATAGGAGTCTCTCCATCCTCATCACATTGGTTTGGATCCAATCCCAAAGAGACAAGTAACGTGATGATTTCATCGCTAGCTTTTGCTGCAGCTGTATGCAATAAGCTTCTTTGATGCTGACCAGTACATTTGTAATTTGTTCCACGTTGAATCAGTATTTCCAACAAGGGTAGATTTGTCCCATGAACCGCATTATGCGCCAAGTTGTTTCCATCTTTGTCCACCATATTTAGATCAACTCCAGGTATATTTAGCAGCATGTCTAGTGATTTTGACAAAAGTCCTCCCCGCCTTATAACAAAAGGTAGTGTCATATTTCTTCGAGCATTGCTGTAAAACCAATGCTGTGCTTGGCAATCTGATATAAGAAACTCCAGCAGTCTATGAAAATCAGATGGGGACATATAGGTAGCAGCAAACATCACACAATTAGCATTCCTTTCATCCAGCTCTGCTAGATTTGTTGCCTCTAAGGGGGCTCCATATTTAACCAAAGCAATGAAATATTCAATGCACATTTTTGTGGCCATGAGAATATCTGGGCTTTCATCGATTAAATGCTTGTCTTTTTTAAGAAGTAGCTGTAAAACAGGAAGTCTGTTGTGTTTAAAGGTCCCATAATAGGAACTTTCAAGGCACAATCTCAGCAAATTCTGATTTTTGTAGTCCGTTTTATCAATTAAAAATTCAACCGTTTCATAATTGGCACTCCAAACTGCCATTTGCAATAAAGAACGAACATATCCCTCTTCACTGCGCATCTGACATATCTCCACCAAATCATAATTGAAAACTTCCGATGCTAGTTGAAAACACTCTTTCACAAAATGTAAATTGGTGTAACGAACAGCAGAGT
>JAQFZH010002906.1:0-15129 GCA_034695485.1 Entomobrya nivalis | reverse complement strand
CAGTACGTTGATTTTATTACCTGATATAAAATATTTTTTGATCCAATGAGTGATTCCGAAAGTACGAGTGTATATTAGGAATGACTTTTTATGTACTGCTCAACTTAAGGGGGTTAATGCATAAATAAGTGGAGAGACAAATGTTACACAGTGCAGTGGATGCTTAAATTTGTTAACTGCAAAATTGATATCATATCGTTTGTCCATTTACTTTGTACATATGTCTTTTATATACGTCCAAGTAAAATGGACAGACAGGTACCAAAACGTAAAGAAGAGAAGATAACAATTAAAGCGGTTCGCTTCCAGTAACTGTTTACGTTACACAGAGATCAGCGTCAGCACTCAGCAGTCAGCACTGATATCTGTGTGTATCTTACATCATTACAGACTTCCCTCTGTCTTTGTTAGGTCTGTTTAATTTGCAGGAGTTATAGCGTCCATCCATCCGAGAAGGTGGAGAATTGTGCATGGGTATGCTGACTTTTTGCATGTGAAACATATATGTACCATATCATACCATCTTTAATAAAAATTATTGTTATTTAGTTTACTGCATGAGTTGAGCTTAAGCTATAAATATTAATATTGTGTTGTTTTGTTTTTATTGTTGGGTGATATGATAATGGTTGACTGGCTTTTACCTTAACTAACTCCAATCTTCAATCCAACTTTGAAGAAGGGATTTTTCTGTATGGCTAAGAGTCACTCTGCCAGTCAAATAATCAGTCAGTCGTTAGTTGTTGTTGTGAGTGTGGTGAAGCTTAGCATAAAACGCAGCAGTGGTAATGCAAATTGACAATAATCCACAATACCCAGTAGGAAACTGAGAATTAATCTTTTAGGGAATAAAGGATTCAAAATAGCAGATAACTCAACTAATTGCTTGGTGAGTTCTGCTGGGAGAGCTGGACAAGAGTTCCTTTTATTAAGGCTCACCGATCAATTCTCCAATAAAAGTGGAGGAAGAAAAAAAACCGTCTCATATCACATCAAAAGGATTCATTGGTAATTAAGGCTTCCATAATATAACCAGCTTTCGTGCGATATACCAACCAATAGAGAAGAAAAAATACTGGAAACCAGTGAGGGGTGAGAATTGGCAACTGGAAGAAAGAAATAAAAATAATTTTTCCATTATCTTCTGGATTTCTGGACACAAAAAAATAAGTTTACTTTATACTCTCACATTGAATGTTGGGAATGTGAAGGGAATCTGTGTAATAGAACTACCCGGCCCATCAGTAATTAATTACTCACGTGATAAATTCCGCAGTAAATTACATACATTCTTTTCGTGATTTAATGTAAAAAAGCTGCATGGCAGGAAGTCAACTTGACTTGAACTTGGTTCACAAAACTTCCTCTTTAAAAAATAACGACTTTTGTATAAAAATTAAATAAGCAAAACAGCAAGAGGTTATGTGCATTCAGTCAAGTTCCCACGCGGATGGAATGATGATGACGACAACCTTGCCAGCTCATGGTCGTTGGGAATTTGCATGAAAACATTTAAGCTTTTGATAAACAAATTTAAAACCAACTTGTAAACGCATCTCTCTTGTGATACCGGTTTTTATGATTATTCTGGTGCAGTAGTGCTATATCTTAGCTCGCCTAATCTACAACACAATTGTCTTGCAGGTAAATAAGCGTTTTAAACTAAACTACATAATTCACCATTCCAAAAATCGAAAGTGGGATAAAAAACTTCAATTCAACTCTTTTTTTAAATCATATATTTTTTTTCAATTTGAAAGCGAAACTTCAAAACTTATCAATCATTACATCAAATCGTGTTATAATCTAGCGATTTATTATTATTATCCTTTCTTATATTTCTTCTAAGCTGAAAATAGAGAGAGAGGAAGAGATGCCATTTTAATCTTGTCATAATATCTTGACACACATCCAAATCACCGTAATTTTTATACCCTACAACAGCAACTAATGGATTTTTTCTTTTCACTTGTTACTCTTTACAGGTGACACGCAATCATCATTATTATCAATTCATCATCAATAATAATTTTTGAGACTTCACTTTTTTAAGACTGACTTTTCCTTTCTTTGTTGTCGAATGGACCATCATACACCAATAGCACGTCCACGTGTCTTTGTTTTCCTTTTGACGCTTTTAGCTATGAGCTAAAGAAAAGACAGCTTTGTGATTTAGTGAATGTGTAGTGGTTTAGTGTTGTTGTGCGCGTTCAAATTACTTTTTTTATGAAAGTTTATTTTAAGCCGTGAAGGAACTTTATATAATAAAATGGCGTCGTTCAATAATAGTCATTTACATACAGCGGCTCAATTAATGAAGCTTGCTGCTTTTGCCGTTCTCCTCTCTGCGAGCTTTGTGCACAGTCATCATAAAAAGGTATGAAATTTAATGAATGAATCATTAATAGTTTGCTAAGTAATTAAGGGAGTACCTAGTAGACAGATATATTCATAGGCAAAAAGCAATTAAAATTACATAAGAATAATGATGGTGATGCTTATATCTAATTTGTTTGCTGCTTTATTACTCTTTGTATTTGTATAGGGCCATAAATGGGAACCAAGACTGAATCTTGTCCCAGGAAAAACGACGACAGAACAGAACTACATAACATATTACATGTACAACATTACCAACCCGGATGGAGTTGAAATGGGTGAAAAGCCAGCACTGGAAGAAGTGGGTCCTTACGTATACAGGTAAATAGTAAAAAACAAAATTATGTAACGCTGCGCTGCATTTGTTAGTGAACATATAAAAACACTAAAGGCTGATTGTGAGTTATATAGAGTGCACATATGTATGTAACATGTTGTAGCCTTACTACACGGATGAAGTGCATTTCATATAAATCTATTTAGGATATTTTTTATTAATTACCTATGTTTTAATTTTTAATGAGGTGAGGAGAACAACTGCATTTCATTGTTGGATAGGCAAAGTAAAACAGCGTAGCTAGTACAAGCACGTGACCTAAAACGAGGTTTATTAGAGTGAAGTTCTATAAAAGACATTTGTAGCGATAATTAGATAATTAAAGAAACAAGTAGATATATTATGCATAACTCCGGTTTAATTTAAGAGTGTATAGCTTAATTACATTTGACACTAAATTTTTTGGTTAAAAGTTAAATTATGTCAAGCCAGACCATTTCCAGAGACCATTTTCAACCGATCAGACGAGATGGCATTTTAAAAGATTGTGATTCCCTTCCTTTGTTTCATGACTACTTGCGTAGGCCTGCTTTAATGGCTATAATATTTTAGAACAGTTCTTTTGATACCTACGCAAGAAATTAAAACCCAACCAAGCGACTCTTTAATGGATGATCCCTCACAAAAAAATGTACATTGTTGCTATTACATGCAACATAACATTGTAATTTAATATGTAACGCATTAAAGCATCATTAAATTTTCAGTAGTAAATGAGCACATGGCTTCTGCTCATTCACAAAAGTACATCGGTCTGACACTACACACTTGTCAGTACATACAATACACATGCCTATGTCAGATTTTATTATTATTCATAAAACCTTCGGCAAGACACACACCCAAGTTGACCTGAAAAAAAAAAAAAATTTAGACAGTGAGCTATCATGTACTAGTATCAGTACTTCTATAAGTGTGCTAGTGCTAAAGACCAGCATGAGTGATACTTAGATTGATTGTTTGTTATAAGTTAAAACGATTGTCATAATAATCACAACAAGAAAAACGAACGTTTATTGTTATGTAAGGCCATTATTACAAGCATTATTACATTATGTAAGCGTTTTCGCTAGGTATATTGAAGGAGATCAAACAAAGCGTGTGGGCTAGTGCATATTTTGCCTAATATCTCAAGCTAATCAATAAAATAAGGAAAACGGAAGAAGGGGACGTTCTCATGCATTATTAACACGGTTTTGTGTTGATTGAGATTTTTGGGGGAAATAATGATTGTTATAATTAAAGCGTGTAAAGTAGGTATGGTGTATGCACATAACTTTGCGTGCAATATTTTAGGCTTTATAATAACTTGGTTTGATCGCTAATCTGATCTAGAAGTGGTATCAGGTATCGTCAATCGTCGCTGTAACGCTCTACTATTTTTACTAGATCAGGGCCTAAATACGATGACGGTCGACTGCTACACTGACGAAGTTAGTTGTAAAAATCATTATGTAGAATAGCATATTATTCATAAAAATGTGTACCGTGTCTGTAGAAGATTTCGACAGTGAAATTCAATAAAATGTATAGTTACAGGTTGATTATTTAGGGTTTTAGTTGATAGATAATGATGTAATACATTTTTAATGAGAACATTAATTTGTACAAGTACACACGGATTACGTCCTTTTTTGGTGAATGATGCAAAATGAGACGAAATGAGAAGGAAGGAAGAAGGTAGTTCACACAAGTTGCATAATGATGGTTTAGGGAACAAGTTAAAACATCATTTTTATGTTGAACAACAATTTTCTGCAAAAATTGCTAATGCAATGTGATGTGAAATACTGCATCATTTATGTATGTATTTATAGAATAATGAACACCAAATCATAACGGACGACGGAGATTATATAGAAATAAAAATGAAATGGTCAGAATTTCTTCACTGATTATAAAGCGTATGCTATTATTATTTGTTTTTAATTTAAAAATTATTAGCTTATGAAAAAATGCGCGTAACGCACAATAAATAACGACTATAAAATTATAGGGTAACTTTCACACTACCAGCTCAGTAAGACATTTTGAATGCGTTGATTGCGTAAATCAGAGAATAGTAATTGCAAATTACCTTTTATGCAAATTTTAAAAATAGGTACCTTAAAAATGATTACTTGTAGAGATACATATGTCATTCGTGTTTTTTCACATCTCTGTGACACTACAAGTGACATAACAGTAATGTGCGTAAACCAATGGAAAAAATAGCTACAAGACAAGTAGTCTGTAGTCAGAAAAGATTTAAAATTATAAGCCTCATTATTAGATTGAATTGATTGAAAGTATTTTTCTGCTTGTCCCTTTTGATCAAACAAAATCATAAGAAAAAACAAGTGTGTTTGCATAATACTACTACTGTGCGTGTCATTTTGTTGACGTTATCATCGTCTCAGATGCCGACGGATGGCATTCATGGTTAAATTACCTATTTTTAAAAAGATGAATAAAAACGGCACGACATATGTTGGTCAACGATCACAAGTAGAAGCCTTTTTATATAAATACAAATGATGATGATGAGAGATGCGTTGTGGTGACTGATTTTGATTTGTGTGATCATTTCTTTATTTATGGTTGAAACATAATGATATATTATTTCGATATGGTAAGACCAAAACTTATTTTCCTTAAGTGAGCAGATGTTGATGATGTCCTTTTTAACTGGCATGAATGAAGATTAGGCTCATTAGGCTGCTAACAATTACCTGAGAGGGAAAGGACGGCTACCTTTATTGTCGTTGCCGACCAAATCTCAATACCACACCACCAACGTCAAAAAGCTACTCATCTCAACCTATATATTTCCTTCTAATCATTTAGAATCCTTGTAGTAGCCATCTAAAATGAAAATTTTCTTATTTCTTACGTAATTCTCATTTTTCCTCAATTTTAGTTATTCGTGCAATCTTTTGAATTACATTCCTCAACATTAATGAGTTATAAAACAAAGTTTTGTTGCTTGATTCTAGTCAAATGAGATGGTTTATTTCAATGAATTCTGAAATAGGCAGGCGAACAAAGCGTAGGAGGCTTTGAATAAATAACAGTCTTGCTAAATTAGTGATTAAATTGTGTAATCTAAAAAATATGCGATAAATAACAGATAAGGAAAAAATTGGTTATAATATTTACTATCTGTCAAAATAATGGTTGATGGAATACATGGTGAATGCGAAATGAAGACGTAAAATGTACATTAGACTATTGTCATTGTCAAGAGCTTTCAAACCACACTTCTGATTTCGATTTCAATCGAGTGACTTATTACAACTAGGTAGAAATTTTCTTATGGTCATTCCTGTTTTTGCCGTTATATTGTACAGACAGTCTCTATCAATATAGATGGAGTGAATTTTGATGAAGGCATCTAAAATTGCACTGCATAAATCTAAACCACAAAACGATATGTAAGATGAATGTCAGCTTTGGTAATTTTTTTATTAAAAAATATATATCGACTATCTTTTGACATTGTAATTTTTTATTGGTAAAATGTATAAACATTCATTGTATTCACCTCCCTTAAATACCTATTGCCCCATTTATCAATTTTTTTCCACAAAATTGTTTGATAGATAAATTAGTACATTTATCATGAATGATTGAATGCTATTTAAGTATTAACACTAACACACGATACATAAAAAAATCAGCACTGATGAGAATAAATAAAAGGGAGAGTTAACCATTATCAATCATTTTGTTACCTTAAACTTACATACACTACGCTACTGCTGAAAGGTGAGAGAAGTCCAAGTCCCAACTTAAAGTGGGATCAAATTTTAAGCAAATTAATTGGCCTCTACAAAAACCTCTTAATATACAATTTACAAAGGTTTGTTTATTTGCAACGATTGCTCATTAGAAAAAATAGCTGGATGCTGATTCAATTCAAAGAACCATTTTACAAAAGAGTTAATTATACATAGAATTGCATACAAACATTGCATAACAATCACAGCGTCATTATGGTTGAATTAAATCATTACAATTGGACAACTGAATTGCTTATAAAAATGGAATAATATAATCGAAATAATGAACACATAATTAAAAATGTTGACTTTGGATCCACGTGACATTACTAAATCCCTGAAATGACATTCAACTCGTAGTCTTTAGGTTACTACTGATAAGTTGCTCTTTATTGTTTAAGTTCAAAACGATGAAGCCTTGAAGTAGATCTTTGTTTTTCAAAGTTTCCTTCAAAAGGGGAAAAAATGACAAACACAAAAAAAGTGTCAAATACGAAAACATTCTAATTTCTACTCATTTCCTCTGTGATGTCCATGTAAGCTGTCATTTCAAGTTCTCTTACCAGAGTCTAGTAACTCATTCATGTCATGTATGACCACATCTATGACCACATCTGCAGATTGTCGACCATACACCTGTTCATAATTAACATAAAAAGTATCGCTTTGTGGCATGTGCATAGATTGCAATTCTGAGTTGTAGGAGGAAGTAAAAAAAATCGTGCATAACGTTGCCTTCCCTGTTTACATATAATTCGTCAACCATTTTCATTAACCTTTAGCTTGCCACCTAAAGACTGTTAAGCCAACAAACTAATAAACTAATTAAGTATGCACATAGTTTAGAGTTCACGAATGTCCTTAAATAATTCGTGTCAAGAATCGCCATTACCGTTATGTAATCACCTAAAAGTTTACAGATATTCATTCAATAAAAGTCCTCACGAATTACAGTTTTGAATGGTAAATAATATTAAAAAATCATCACTGAATACCTCATACCTCATCTCATCGTTTTTGACATTACACGAATGATAACTTTTAGTGATCAATACAATGTGATTATTTCGTCTGATTACTTGTACAGGTGCAATATTATATTATTACTTAATTCTTTATTATGAATAAGTTTATTATATCACACACCAAAAAGGAAACAAACTTGTCCTTGAGTAGAAAGGTGAGATGATGCGTTAAAAATGATTAAAGTACACATTTACCAACGAAGTCACGTTATTCCTCCTTGCTCCTTCCTTCCTTCCTTTTTGCTTTTGGTCAACTTTATAGAGATGATGGCAATATTTTTGGCAATTCTCGTCAGTGCTTGCCCCTGCCCTCATTGCATTAATCAACTCTGCAGCTTTGCAATTTGCAATGCAATCATAGTAAGACAAAAAGGGTTAAAATGTTACTTTTCAAGGTTTACATATTATGCACCATGAAAAATAATATCACAAAAATTACGAAACCGGCCAAGAAGGAAGATAAAAAGGATGCCAATGCATACATATCCCATATCCTCATTTATTCTTTAAATTGCACATTTACTTAAGGAAAGAGCTATCTGATGACGCTTTTGGAGCAAAATTTTTGTTTACCTGACACATTACCTGATTATGGGTTTCTGCCACAGTCATAAATTCAACGAGCAAAACCATAATATAATTTTTTGGTTAAATATATGGGTTGATAGAACCATTGCTGTTGAGGAAAATTAAATTAAACGTGAACGCAGTAAACAGGGATTTAAAGTAGGCAGTATATAGAGATTTGTTTATTAAATATATGTAATGTATCATAATTAATCTTAAGATAACATAACCTAAATTTACAAGTTTGGTTACGAAAGCCAGTAATAACAGCCAACTGCAGACGAAACAAGCGATTCTCTGAAGATAGATTATTCAAGTAAATTCATAAATTTAGTGTGTGCATAATTTATTGCTTAGGATTACGGAAAAAGTAATATTTTCTGGAGAAATTTGTAAAAATGGAATGATTAAAAAAAGTCGACATTTTAACTTTTTTGTGTGGGAAAATGAAGTAAAAACTTGTCTGCACGAAATGGACGATTAATCAATCAACCATGTTGACGCATGCCTTTAGTTTAAAGCTGTAATTTTAATGCATCATCTCATCAGGACAAAATGCTGCAATTATCGTCAATAAATTTCAGTGATTGCTGCTGTAAATGTTCCCTAACTGATTGTTGCTTATTTATATTTTTGCAGGGAAACAAGAAGGAAATTCAACGTTGAGAAAGTTTCCGAGTCTACGCTAAAGTATACTGTTGACAGATTCTGGGAATTTATGCCAGAACTGTCTGAAGGTCGTTCAGAATCGGACAAATTCAATGTCATCAATATCCCTATGCTGGTAAGTTTTTTTGAAGAAAAAAATTGAGTATAATTTACGACATGCATGCCAAGCTGACAGACGGCATAAAAGAGATTAATTTATTAAATGATGGGAAAAAAAGGATTTAAAAAGTTGAGAACGAGGAACGCGCTAATTTGTGAAAAAAATATGATAATTTTGTTGCAATCTATTATTTTACATCACGCCATGTATGCCAAACTTTGTTTGAGCTTTTATCACATTTCAACCTAACGAGAAGCAACCTTGTTTACATTTTTAATGGAGATGATGAATGTCAAATATGTAAAGTTGAAAGACTACGGTCTTTTAATCAGCTTTAGTAGCCTTTTAGGTTGAATTATTATTAAGGTTGAAGAGCAAAAGCAAACAAATTTAGGTAAATGACTAAAAGTTTTTTGTTTGCAGTTTTGATGTCATGTATGTGTCTGTGAGTCATGTTTTAAGAAGATTATGAAAGTAAATGAACAAACGTTGTTTCATTGGTCTATTTTACAAGTGTTTTGTTTTGCGTGTGTTCTTTACAGATTTTGGCAAACAAGCTGTCCTTGAAGAATTTGCCAACAGCTTTTAACAACATTCTCGTGGAAGAGCTTCTGGAGAAAGGAGATACTCTGGTGAGAAAGAATGAAGCCGTTGGGGATGTGATCTACCATGGAATGAATGTTTCAATTTACACAGAGATTTTGGAAGATGTGTTACAAGGAAATGTCCCACCTGAATTTGCCGGTGGAAAGTTTGCTTTGTTGAAAGACGTAAGACATTTAAAGAAATATTTGCACAGTTGGATGCAAGTGCAGAAAGGGTAAAATGAGATTTTTGCTTCTTTTGATAGAAAAATGGCACACAAGAAGGAACCTATACTATTCGCTCATCCGGTCCCAAAATCGGTGACATTCTTACCTTTAATGGAAAAACGCAATTGGACTACTGGGGTGGGGATATGTGCAACAAGATTGATGGAACTGATGGCTACTTTTTCCGCCCTGGCGTAACGGAGAATTCGACGTTGAAGATTTTCTATCCTGAGTTGTGCCGTAGTGTGTATCTCAAGTTTACCGGGCATAAGGTGTACAAAGGAATTCCAGTAGAGAGATTCTCATTTACGAAGGATATGTTGGAGGATCCTAGGGTGAACAGAGATTTGAAGTGTTTCTGTTCCAAGCCGATTGCTCCATCGGAAACAAATGAGTTTGAAGGATGTCTCAAGAAGGGATTCATTGACTATGCTTCCTGCAAACAGGGTAATTATTTACCTCATTTCCGGTTTCTCACTTTAGCAAAACAGACGTCTTCTTGTATACCCTGATTCCATACAGATATATTAATGCATAATATGTTTCGTAACTCTAATAATCACACATTGTTACGAAAAATTCATAATTGTATTTTATTACCACCACCGGTGGAAAAGGGCAGAAACGTTTGAGCGACCTTTGTAATTAGCCAAATACAATAAAAACCAAACCGTACATTATCAATACAATGGTCATATGGAAAGGTTTGAGATCCCAACGCCTCCAACATATAAAAAAATAAGACAAAGCATATAACAATCACCTTATGACCTCTTTTGATATTGATGAGACTATCATTATCATAACTTTTCAAGGTCATTAAAAAAATCTGTGATGCTCTGGTGATGATCGTCATGAAACAACGTTAAAAATTTCATGGGGGTAAACCCTATATAAATTAAATTAGCAATGCACATTATTTATTATAGTGCAAAAAACCAACAAAAGCAAATATACCTCTAAGCTATTAACTTTGTCCATTGTATTATCTCATGAATCATTTTTGAGTGCAAATAATCGTACTCATTACAAACATCACCCAATTAGCTTACAATTTTACCAAATTTAATGAAGAGAACAAGCTGAACTAAATGACAAGATTATAAAAATTGAAAGATTGAAGGAGCAACGATGACTGAATAGTTTTAAGCTTAGCATCTTTGTGAATGCCCTTTTAACAAAGAAGAATGTGATGATATGGTCAGTATATTTCGTGTTTTGTTGTTGGGTTGGGATAAAAAAGATTGAATGCCAAACACAAAATCGAATTATGCACACGTTACATACGACACATGATACAGAGTACAAACTGCTATTGTTTTTCGTGTTACGCAATTTACCTCCACGTATTTTTTTGCTACTGTTGTATGTGCACATTTTCTTATGAATCCATAACTAAATTCAAAGTGGCAAGGTTGAGTACATGAACTCGAAAGCAATAAAAAACTGAAATACCTGTGTTTAGTATATACATAAATTATGTTGATCTTCAAATGATTGAAATTGAATCGTCCTCTTTATATACACACACTCAAGGTATTTCAATGCAATGTTATACTTCCAAAAAATGGCATTCTAGAATTCTAGCGTGTGGTCACACACATAAGTACTGTTCACCACAACATGCAATCTGCATCTTTTAAATTGTAGATCATCAATGAAAAACGTTAATTTCTAGTTAGTAAAATGTGTTTTCTAGAACTTATGGAACTCTGTTTTTTATTGATTTGGAAGTTTAAGTTTACTAACAAGTAATTTGTAAGTGAAATGGCAAGACATAATATATTGGAGTGCAAAAATGCTACATGGGGCTTTCCAAATTTTCCATTCCACGTCAGAAGTGATGGCAATGATCAGTTTTTGCTAATTTATCGCATAATCAATGTCTCATGTTAAAGTAACTAATTGCATGACACGAACAGACATTTGGCATACTTAAAGAATCTTTCTATGTAGACTTTTTTACCCTAAAAGTTTTGCAATTAAATTTTAATAAATTACGATGTACATTCGGGAGTCTGAATTCCAACAGTTGTACAGCCAACAGATGCAATGTAGATTCTCAACTTAACAATCAGCTACTTTGAAGTTAGATTTATAAGCGAATGTAGTTGAACAATTATTCTACAACTAACCAGCATGCTCATTGTATACCTGTAGCTCCGTTCCGTAATGTAATAAACTGTAGATTGATCCACAGAAATAGATTTAATATTTTTTTTAAGTTCATAGAAATCATAATTATTGGTAAGAATCCAGGAAAAACGTCGAGTAACATAATTTTTCATGCTATGTTAATTTCTCCATTCGGATTTTTTTCAAACGTTATAATATAATGCTTTGTAAAGATCATGTCATTACTGCAATGCAATTTTTGTATGTCAAGCAAAACTAGCTCCCGATAGCATTTAGCATTAAAAAAACATAATGCTAAAAAAATACATTACTAAAAGCCTAAAATGCGAGAGTGAAACTTGAAAATGTACCAGAAAAAAAAGCAAAAGGTAAGGACCCACTCGGGTTTGAACCAAGGACCTCTCGATCTGCAGTCGAATGCTCTACCACTGAGCTATGGATCCCTATTGAATATCTCCATGTTTTAAAAGCTATAACTAGCTAACAAAATGTTGCCTTACTATGGCTACCACTGTACTGGAGCATGCTTACGGTTACTTATTGCATTGCTCCCAACAAAGCGCAGCGTTGCTTCCAGTCCGCTCTGTAACTGCAACGCTTCATATAACAAAGTATTAATTCAATATCAGCCTTAAAAGGTGCCGATGATGCCACTAGGTTGTTATATGGACTCGTTTCAAAATGCATGACTATACAAGCCCATAAAATAATACATATATCTAAATCTGAAACGAAATGACAGGAAAACTGATCTGCCTGTGTGTGTTGTGTGTTGCTCAACTGTTTGCATAATTGCAATGAATAAGTTGCAGTTTACAAAAATATGTATACATTGTCAAATTCAATTTATCGGATTTCATTTGAATTCATGTTTCAATTTTCATTTGCATCCATCAACACTATCATCCCATTAGTTTAGACTAAAATGCTGTGTAATTGAGAAAATTTGTATTGATTCTGCATTATCCCATATACACACATGAGTTTAAGTTTAGCTTGTATAGTACAGTATAATGAACGCACCAAAGCCGAAAATTGAATATTCAACTGATTCGCTAATCAATTGGATTGCAATTTCGAATAACAATCTAAGCATGTTGCTAAGTTTTTTGTTTTGTGTTCCACAGAATCCCCACTCCTCGTCTCGTATCCACATTTCCTGTACGCTGACACCGAATATCTGGACAAAGTAGAGGGTCTCAAACCCAACAAGGACAAGCACGAGACTGAATTCTTAATTGAACCTGTAAGTAAAGTGTAGAAACATATCTGAGAAAAGCAGAAAATTAATATGCACTTGCTGAAATAATGAACAGAGTGAGATGTGATGTGAGTGAGAGAATGAAAAAGCGTTCCTTTCCTATTCTTGATGGAAATAGTGACGGAAATAGAGAATGGGGAAATCCATACCATTCGTTCGTGTAAAAGCTAAAAGCTAGAAAAGTGATCATGATGATGATAATGATGGCGTTGTTATATATGCATGTCATATAAAATGAATCGGAGAGTGAGAAAAGTAAATTGAATCAGAGTCAGCAGAGAAGAAGAGGTTTAATTTAATATTGCTCAAACACACTATCAATAACAATATAAATGAGTACTGAATCCACTTCTCTGAAGTTCTTTTTCTGAATACATGTGTCTGCGCTTACTTTTTCTTTATGTGAGTGGTACTCTCATTGTATTGTACTCAAAGCAGTTCTATGACGTAATATAAACGTTATATTCGCTGCATCTCTTTCCAGCTGTTTCCTCTTCATTGCATGATGAGACGAAGTTGGCATTTGACATAATTTTGAATTCTCTATTCATTCTTAGTTATTTTAGAAGTAGAAAATTGTGTGGTCGTGCAAATTAAGTGGAGAACCCCAAGCTGAACTGATTTGAAGTGGAAATTCACCGATATCAATTGCACAGTCGGAAGTAAAGTGGAGAACCCCGAATTATAGTGGAAACCCCCGAATTATAGTGGAACCCCCGAATTATAGTGAAACCCCCGAATTATAGTAGAACCCCCCGAATTATAGTGGAAACCCCCGAATTATAGTGGAAACCCCCGAATTATAGTGGAACACCCCCGAAACATAGTGGAAACTCCCGAATTAAAGTGGAAACCCCCGAATTAAAGTGGAAACCCCTGAATTAAAGTGGAAACCCCCGAATTAAAGTGGAAACCCCCGAATTAAAGTGGAAACCCCCGCATTAAAGTGGAAACCCCCGAATTAAAGTGGAAACCCCCGAATTAAAGTGGAAACCCCCGAATTAAAGTGGAAACCCCCGAAACAAAGTATAAACCATTGAAATAAAGCGGAATTCACGGAATAGTAAGACCTATTAAATTAATGAGTAAATTAATAATATTTTTATAAATACCTTTTTTAATTAGGTTACTCAAAATTGATTACGTACGCCCAATTTCAGCAAAACCACCCGATTAGAGTGGAGCCCGTCCAATAAAAGTGGAACCCGCCCAACTAAAGTGGAACCCGACCAATTAAAGTGGAACCCGCCCAACTAAAGTGGAACCCGACCAATTAAAGTGGAACCCGCCCAACTAAAGTGGAACCCGCCCAACTAAAGTGGAACCCGCCCAACTAAAGTGAAACCCTCCCAATTAAAGTGGAACCCGCCCAATTAAAGTGGAACCCGCCCAATTAAAGTGGAACCCGCCCAACTAAAGTGGAACCCGCCCAACTAAAGTGAAACCCGCCCAACTAAAGTGGAACCCGCCCAACTAAAGTGGAACCCGCCCAACTAAAGTGGAACCCGCCCAACTAAAAAAGAACCCGCCCAATTAAAGTGGAACCCTCCTAATTCAAGTGGAACCCGCCCAATTAAAGTGGAACCCTCCTAATTCAAGTGGAACCCGCCCAATTAAAGTGAAACCCGCCCAATTAAAGAGTGGAAACCGCCCGCCCTACCAATAAAACGTAAATTATTTTAAACTTCCTCAACTATATAATATATAAAATAATAAGTAGGAAAATGGGACAATATATTATTTTATATTATATTGAATGAATTTTAGGCTAAAGTTTACTGCCCGAGTTAAACAAAATCAAAAGAAGGGATATAAGTAGTAGAGCAAAAAGAAACGCAAGGAATATCAGCAAAGTAAGAGCCCAATAAGGGTAAACGATACAATTATTCGTAGATATTCCACTAAGAATAGACATACATTTAATTCTAATTACTATAGTATAAATTTTTACTACGTATACAAGTATACGTGTACATTTAAAAAACGTATCCAAGTATACGTGTATATTTAAAAAACGTATCCAAGTATACGTGTATATTTAAAAAACGTATCCAAGTATACGTGTATATTTAAAAAACGTAT
>JAQFZH010002905.1:0-15131 GCA_034695485.1 Entomobrya nivalis | reverse complement strand
TAATCGAACCGTCCCCGGATAATTTCCATTACGTCTCCGTTCTAATACATAGTATATAAAATGCACTGTGTTCTCTGTGCAAGATGTATGGAAAAGTTTTTTCGATTTCAAGGTTTTGGTTTTTGAACCATGCGAAAAGTGTATCTTTGCCCTTTTACTTGTCCAAGAAATTGTTCATATTCCGAGTTTAATTTGAATGAAATAATTGGACAAGTTAAAATATTGAATGCTATCAATTTGCAAAATGCACACAAGTTTAATGCGATACTCGTAGAACTTTCTGATTGTCGATTTAAACGTAAGGTTTTAATACAATGGCAAGACGTTTTGAGAATTTAAGAAGGAGAATTTGTGATTTCGGAAATATAAATATTTACTGCAGTCAAATAAACCAGAAAATTTGACTTGATGCTAATCGTAAGTATACAATATGTTTTAGTAATTGCTTAACTTAATACTATTGGTTTGTAGAATGTACACAAACTTTACTAAACAAACAATTTGTGCACAATATTTTCACTAATTGATATTTTCAATTAGTATATCTAGTTCCTATTGAATCTGACAAGCCCATTCGAATCGACGCTATAAAAATATGCAAACTTGTTATCGAATTTCTTCCGTCCGTTTACCCATCATTACATTTCCGCATATTTTAATTCCAGTTTTGATTGTGTTTTCATCCGCTATTCTCGTTAATATAATATCCGCTCAGATTGTCTCCATTTTAAAAAGCTTTTAAACTAGACGAAATCAAATATAACTTTTGCGCAATCTAAGCGAATAAAGGTTAGAATATTGCATCCGGCTTGTAACGAAAATTTTGAGAGGTTACTTTATTTCCTTAACTCCATCATAAATATTTTGCTGCCGATCAACTGACATGGTTGACACACACAAATATTTTTAAATTAATTTTTGACGGACATTCAACACACGAGATTTTCGGTCTGGTTTATTGACGTACATAAAAGAGGAAAAACAAGCCTGTCATTTGAATACTTACTACCGCACCGCTATTATAAAAGCAACCCGCGATGATTCCAATCTTACTTAATTTTGGCAAACCGTTGTTTTTGACTTTCATAGTCATATGATACTAAGTTAGATTAAATAACAAATCCATAATAACAGGAACATTAAAAGGTTTACTTGTAATTTTATTTCTAAATAAATTAGTTTTCTGCGTTTTAGATTTTCATGTAAAAAAGATTTATTCGTTTCTAACAAAAAATTAAGCTTGGTAAAAAGAGAACTCGTGCTTGTTCCCAATCATACATATGGTAGTAATACAAATAGTTGATTGAGTTACATAAAGGTCAAAACTGAATTGTGTTGAGAAGGTCTTCAAAAATATTCTAATTATTTGTGGACTTCAGGCTTAAAATTAAGCTTAACCATGTCTCTTATTAAATCTCACATTTCCCTTTTTTCATTTATTATCAAAATGTCAGAATTCTCTGATTCCCCATTTCACTGGGATAACAAAAACCTCCAACTTCGTTTTCCAAAGAACTGGCCAAAAACCAAAAAGAAATTCGACCGCAACTTATTATTTTCTGTCCTAATAATCCTTCTCATATTTTATCAAGGTTTGTTCGACAAATCAGAAATGGAAACAACCTCGTTTGATAAAATCCTTTGCAATACGGTTGCAGCTGCATTCGGATTTTCTTGGTGCTTCATTACCCTTCTATGTTCCGAAAGATCCGAAATAACCGCCTACATCAATGGCCTACTAAATCTTTGCAACAAATTGAATAAAAGTGGAGCCAAAGTTGTATACAAAATTACTGAAATAAAGTTTTGGAGGCTTTATGGTTCAAAGTTTCAAAATATAGTCTGCTCGTTAAGCTTACTATAATATATGCGTATATCTTAACATTAGTTTGTATAGTATCACCATTCATACTTTTATACGGAGTATTGTGGAATCAGCCATGTCAACCTTCATTAGCTGGATATTGGATGCTTTCCGAATGTGTCAACGATTCATCCATCAATAATCGTTTAATGTTTTACATAAGTTTTCCGGTGAAAGTTTTTGTGTTTCTTAGTAATCAGTACGGCTTATTTTTTATAGTTCAAAATCTGCCCTTTATAGCTACAAATATCAATGTACTTTGTATATATACAACAACTTTATTTAAATGTATATTGAAATTGAAAACATGAAAATTATAGTATGGACGAAGCTTCTTTGCTTGCACCTATTTATTTGGCAATACCGTATTTCATAAATTAGAGAGATTATAAAAAAAATTACTCATTTTTTGTCTAAACTAAAGCTTTGTATGTTGATTAATTTTGACAAACGATAAATTGTTCACAATTGTTCTTGGGTATGTGTTTTGTAGTAATGGATTAATATAACTAATTCTAGACTTTTGAGGTTAGTAAAAAAGTAATACTATGCTCCAGTATTATATCCATAATATCAAATGCAGTTAACCTTTTTATCTTAAAATACGGACCCATAGTGAATCCGTAAGGCATCAAAGCTTTTACCTGCCTACGCTCAAGTTTCCTTACTAACCGTCCTTTCCAGTATCGAATAAAGTCCTCAGTATATACTAACGGCTTGGATGCATGATAACACAGAAAAAATATAATAGTATAAATACTCAAAGCAAACATTATTGCTGCCCACCAAATAACTCTTAGTTCCTCTCTGTCATAAAACGAAATGCATCCATAATTACCTATCACGCAAAGAGATATACCAATTCCGGTCATAGTTGGAACAAGCACATTCATGTTGTCATTACTTTGGGTCATTAAAAGAAACATCTCAAGATGATCATACCTTCTGGCAGCAAAATCGCACCTTGTACGATTCAACATGTACTGGTCAACATTTGAAACAACGTCAATGATATTTGTCCTACTAAATTTATTCCAGCTTGGGTAAATCCACTCAATAGCTCTTAGTAGCTTCGTAACCCATAACAAAGCCACCCGTTCAAAAGCATTTGACGAATTTTGTGCTTCGTCACCTGTACTTATAAAATAGTTATTACGTGCTCGTATTTCAAATGTATGACAACAGGTTAATAAAGCAAGTATAAATATACCACAAGTGTTAGCTGCAATGTAGGACACACTTGAATACACTATAGCTGCAAATAGCTTTCGATGTATTACCGGAACTAAACCTTGTAGATCTCTGTTGATTGGATCCACGTCAAGAATTAATGGCCAGGTAAAACTTATGATAGGAACACACATAAAAAGTGCCATTAGACAATATCCTATTAGTTCTGGTATATCAGGGAGTCGCTCAGTTGTTGGAACTCCAATATTTCGAACGCCTCCTTTTTTAAATGTTGCATCAAAAGCATCGATGCAACAATGACGACTCGTTATATCCTTTTCTGCGCTGTATATTGTGATGACACATAGAAGTGTGCATGCATTCACTGCAGCGTAAAGTAGCGTCTCTAAAATAGAAATATCCTTTCCAGAGTTATGCTGAATTCCCAAATGTATTAGATGATTCGTGCAGCTCAAAACCGTAAATACTGAGATAAAACTGCAGATTGTCCAAATAGGCATTTTTTGTAGGCGACGGAAGAACGGCAATTTCCTTTTTGAATTTATAATAATGCTTTCAGTTTTAACGTCGTAGTACCATGGCATATCAAATATGTGTTGGACGATTGTCTGAATGTTTATCCAGGCTACACCATAACCCATTTTGTTTTTCAAATGCAAGAGAATTTTTTTTAGTTAAGTTTTCAAATGAAAGTTATCAAAAGGAATTTTTGGTTGGTTAATGATTAATTTTTTAGAAGTGCTCTGCAACGATTTTCGCATCCGACTGTCTGATTGGAAACATGTTTGGGTTTAATTGTAATTATCTTCAGCAGTTATTTTGCCACCAAATCAATTACAGTCACAAAAACAATAATACAATCAATTGAATACAAAGAGCTTCTTCGATAACCAACATTGTCTAACAACCCTATATTTACGTATACCAATTCTCAATTACTACTTTTTAATTGCCAATCTGGATTTTAATGAGTTTTACCAGAAAACATTTTAACTGTAATTGAGTACAATATCAACATCAATCGGTCCCAGCAAAAATCTTACGTATATGCTTAAATACAGTCTGTAGCTTACGTGATTTTTGTTTAGGCCATGCTAAGATGCTATCCTGGTGCACGTGTTTTGTTCAGTCTTTGAGTTGTGTGAACCAATACATTTAATAGCATGATTTAAGAAGGCTTTGCATCATGTTACTTGGTCTTCCGTAGTATATAGTTATATTTATTTTAATCAAAGCATTAATTGGCTTAGTTCAATTCGTATGAGCTTTTTTCTACTCATTTCGTAGACAAACCAAGAAAAATTTGAATAGATAAGGAGCAGTTTTTTTAAAGATAAGAAGTGATCAGAATGCAAAATACGTTGAGTTGAATACATCAGCATTTCTTATATGTAAAAATGGTTTGGAATCGCGAGAAAATTAAATTAAAATTTCAAAGCAAAATTTATTTTTGGGATAAACACGGTTTAATATTCATTGTTCTATGAAACTTTTTTTGACATGATTGCTTTTTGTAATATAATTTTACCTTTAATTGAAAATACGTTAAATTTAACTTCTAACAAAATATGTATAACTACTTGACATCATAAGACAAAATTAGAACCCACTACTTATGTCATTTCGATGTCTGAATAAATATACGTGTGATTTGTCCTCAAATCCGAATTTACGACTTTGATGCCAATATAAAATTAATACTGTTGTTTAGAATTGCGTCCATGATATCAAAAGCTGTGATTGGCTTAACGTGAAAAAATGGACCCATTGTAAATCCATATGGTGTCATAGCTCGAATTTGTTTTTTCTCTAGCTTTTCAATTAACTTACCTTTCCAATATCGAATAGTTTCTTTAGTGCAAATTAAGGGAGTAGCGGCGTGATGACAAAAAAATAAAATCATCCAATAAATACATATGGTCAAAGTAATTGCTGCAAGCCAAATAACCGTAAGATCCTCTCTATCATAAAACATTATACACCCGTAGTTTCCAACAATACAAAGTACGATACCAACACCCGCCAAAGTGGGTATAAATACAGCCATGTTGAGATTGCTTTGATCCATCAAAAGTCTCATTGTGTCGTGGTCATGACGTCGTGCAGCAAAATTTGTGATCTGATTGCGAAGAACTCTATGCTTGAAATTTGATTCTACCAAACTCATCTCAGATCGATTAAATGTTTTCCATCTGGGGTAAATCCACTCAATAATTTTGAGAAGGTACCTAGCCGAAGTACGAGCAATTTGTTCTAAATTATTTGGTTTATAAAAATCCACAAATCCTTTGCTTAATTTCGAATTTTTCTGCGCTCTTGTCTCAAAAATATGACAACAAGCCAAAATGAGGATGAGAAAAAGTCCACAAGCGTTTCCTGCAATATATGTTACCCAACTATAAATCAGAGAAGCCATAATTCGTCGAGGTATTTCGGGAATTACGTCTCTGAGGTCTCTATTTATTGGGTCGACGTCTAAAATTAACGGCCACGTTGCAGCTATAATGGGACAGCATAAAAAAACTAGCATAATTCCATACGCAATTAACTCTGGAACATCTGGAAGTCGCTCAGTGGTTGGTACACCAATATGTCTTACATGTCCCTCTACAAATATTGCATCTATAGTATCAATAACGGCATAGCGTCTCATTATATCTTTTTCGGCGCTGTATATTGTCACTAAACCTAACAATGTGCACATACAGACTGCAGAATACAATAAAGTTTCCAATGCAGGTACATGCTCACCATTGTTGACCTGGAGTCCAATATTTATAAGACGACGTATGCACATTACAAATGTTAGTATACCAAGTAAACTAACAACGGTCCAAGTTGGCATTTTCAACAATCGATGTATAAATTTATGTTTTCGCTTTGGATTTACAATAATGCTTTCGTTTTTAGTATCGTAGTACCAAGGCATTTCGAATATATTTTGGACAATAACCTGTATGTTAATCCAAGCTACAGCGTATCCCATCATGATGATTTGCTTGTGGGTGGAAAGTTGTCCATGAAAATATGTTACAGTAAGATTTTTTTCTGAAGCTGGTTAGAAGTAGGTTTTTCCAGCTCAAATACTAAGAATTACTTAAAGTAGATATTTGAAAAGGGCAAATGGACGTCTCAGCACAACATGGCTGCAATACAGTGTATTATTTTGTAGTATAAAAACTAATTTGGTTCCAGGTTGTAGTTAAGGTTAAATAATTGAATACTTTTTTTGATCAAACAAATTGGATGTTATTTAACCAAATAAAAGCTAAATTATTTTTATACAAGAGTCTTACAAACGATGAGCAATCACTCAATCAAGTCAAAAACAAAGTTGCTCAACAAAGATAAAGTCTGTTGATCGAATGGGACCTTCTCAATAAAAATATAAAAACAATCGTTCGTATTTGTTTAATATTCACGATGCAATAAATGAACATAACAATTATTTATTTAAGTTTGATGGAAAACAAACTAAAATTAAATTGCATGGTTGAATCACAGGATGGATCAAAATATCAGATACACACAAGGTCATAAGTATACATAAGTTAAAATAGTTTATTGTTTAAAATTTGCGTGCATTTAACACAGCTCAGGTTGGAGTATGAAAAATGATTTGAAAACACGAACTAGATATGATAACAAATCAATAAAATGAAAAATGGGTATGTACAACTTGTACAGTACAAGCACTGGTTTGTTGTTGAAACTCGGCCAAATCTTGTACTTTAGATACCACAATTTTCTAATTGTTGCGTATTTCAACTAACTTTATTTGACATTGAAGTTAATGACATTTCATCATTGACTTTATGTTTTCTATATCAGGTTTTAAAGTTTCATTAAAAAACTAATGCAACATGTTTTTATTACTTTGATTGCTAACAAAACTAAAACTTATATATAGATACAGAAGACAATTTTTCATCAGCCTACTAGGCATGTGCCCAGTCTTTCCGTATAAAAATTGGTAAAAAATTGCAAGATAATTTGAATTTAAATTGTTTGGAAAGTCATACATTTGTCATTTGAATTTAGGCATATAAACTAAAATTAAAACAAAAACTACATATATACTTCATCTTTAAGTGTTCAAAGTGAATATGGCAAAATGGAATTAGATAGGTTCTAAATGGTTGAAATCGGTATTTGATTATAACGTATCTTAATTTTTTGGGCACACTTTAGTATATGGCGCGTATTTTCCTATGGCATGTTTATGCGCTCAGTCCATATAATTCAGTCGCTTAAACCCATTGAACCTTTAGCCTAGCGGTCTAAACGGATATAAATGGTTACACCCAGCCTATCACTAAACCCGCTGCCCAATCTAAATCAGAAACAATTCGAGCTCTATCCATATTTTAAAGACGTCCTTTTCAAGAACTACAGACATATTTTATTATCAGTTCATCTGAACAAAGTTTTTAAACTAACAACTAATTTTAGTCATTTCTATTAATTAAAATGCAAATTATGAGTTCCGATGGAATGTTCGCGAACGTGTCATTAGTACAATTATGATTCGCAGAGCTTTTGAACCTTTCCTTTGTAAATAAGTAAAAAAGATGGCCAGATGAAAGGAATGTTTTTACAGCTACATTTAAATACATAAAGCATTATTAAGAGATCTGTAAAGAGAGACAAGGCTGTTTTGAGGAATATTTTCCCGATGCTATTAAAATCTGAGTTACTTTATTTCAATTGCAACAAACCATCGGTATTGCTTCCCCTATTTTGATGCTTCTACTGCATATTTTATATCGTCTTTGGAACAATGTAAAGTACAATACAAAAGTTGTTTTACTGAAGGTAGACAATGCAAAAATTTAACAAAGAAGAAATTCTAAAGCTCATGAAAGTTTACAATTATTATCAGGTCCTGAGTCATAAGTAAAATGTTGTAAGGCTTGTCGTTCCAAGGGTACACATATTTATACTGACAATCTACTGGAATTTGAATTGCATTTAGCTAATTTTTACATTATCGAACACTTCAACTCTGTTTTAAACTACGGCGCAGTAAATTTGCTGAAAATTCCCGACTTAACACTTGTGATTTAGTTTTATCTTCTGAAATTAAAATATTTACTGATTTTCAGAACGAATGAGTTGATTCGAATTCTAAAAAAACTGCTTGGTTAGTATTTGACCAAGATGAATTCGTCGCATGCGAGTAAAATTTGAAGTTTCATCTTGTGTTAAATCATGCAGATAGGAATCCAGCAAAAATCATTATCTGCGAAAACTGCATACTATTATACTCGGTTCTCCAAAAAAGGGGAACGCCCATTAGGGGTTTGAATAGTAATAGTGGCTACAAGTATACTGAATCTATATAATTTAAATATTCAAGCCTGTTAGTGCATTAAACTCGATTGATAACATACGTTAGACTACAATTCTACATAATTATTGTCCCCAGCATATATATTTGACATTTAATAATATATTCCACCAAGAAAGTATATTTGGTAAATTCAGGTAACTTACTTGTTTAAATACCTACAAATTACTCTATTATGAATATAGAAGTCACACTATTCTGTAGACAATAGTTAGATTTTTTGTTACATTATGCATAACATAACAATATTACAAATGTATGTACGTAGACATAATATTCTGGCGTATGTTAAAGCACGAAGCAGGACCAAAATAAAGTCTACTGACTTGTGTAATGTGTGGTTACACAAAACTTGGCATTTCGCTTTGAAGCCTGGCGTTTGCGTCAAAGCGCAAAAGATTACGTGAATAGTTCTCATGTTAACATGGCCTGCTAAACCCTAATACGCCTGTACGCCTAAAACCTAATACGATTACAAAGAGCCCAAACCGCTTGTTTGGAGATAATTATTTTGTATTTGTGAATATTATTTTTAACCACAAAGCGACTTCCATACCTAAACTAAATTATTTAAAGATCAAACATTATTACGCCCGTTAATTTCTAAATACAGTGGTAGTTGAGCACACGTGTAATAGTTGTCGTCCAACGATAAAACATGACCAACACCTTTTATAACAGAAGGCTACTGTTTGAAACGTGTGCTACTTAACAATTCAAGTTGAACATAAATTATTTACACATCAAACTATTGATGGTTAGAAAAACACTTGTCCCTTAACCATTAAAATACAAAAACAAACTATTTAAAAGACTGATTTAGTTTTTGACGGAATACACTCTGTGTCATGATTAGCTGGTATAGCTCTAACAAAATGTTAATTCCAACTTATTTGAGTTCACATAGGGGCCGTTATGATTAGAGCTTTGCATAACTAAAATTGTGTGAGCCCATTGAACACACTCTTTTGTAGAATGTCTTTTGAGTACAAAAAGACATGTATAGAAATCGATTGTAGCTTACGTCAACAATTAAACATTAAAGGTTAAATCAGTTTTACAATCGTTCTACTTCACTCAACTTCGTATCGGTATAACAGTGCAAAACTATAACTAAAAAAATACCCTTTTGTGATGAATAATATCTGTTGGTTATCCATTTTGGCAAAATCTTGCATAAACCAAATAGCTTAGCTAATGTCCATGCTTGACGACGGTAAATTTATTTCAAAATATTATTTTTTGCTGCTGTCTGTTCGCTTCAATCTCATTTTTCCCACTGTTATAACATCAGCAGTTGTTATATCATGCTCGTTATGATTTTTGAGATATTGAACAATACGAACCCAAAGCACAAAACAGCTTGATATATTCCATTATTCATTGAAGCATTACACGTGCAAGTTTATCTATTTTGGAACGGAAAATACAATCATAGGTTTCGATACCAGTATTAAAACTAACCTTACATTTATGTTTAGCTATTATATGATGAGAAGTCAAGTTTAGTGCTTCAAATAAGTGCTGTCAAAACTATTCCAATTTGGCCATTCAATTCTTTTTTTACATATCCTGCTTCTAAAATGGGTGATATTTTAAAATTCTACGGAACCAATCTCAAAATTTCTGGACCTCTTCACACTATTCCACTGGAATGGTTTACACCAGCCAACCCAACATACTCGAATAAATTACTTCGTCCATTTCAAACACATAAGGCAAAACAAGCTCAAAAATCAAAAGCGCTTGTTTCAGCAGCAACTCTTGCACTAATTTTGTTGCAAGCTCTTCACACCTCTCTATTTAAAAAGGGCGCTGTTGAAAATGGTTTGCTTAGCTGGATGCTATTTTTCATTCTGCTCGTGTGCAATTTTCATACATACATTTGTCGGATAAAAGCACCTGAAATTTCAGCCTTCATCAATGGGCTCATTCAGTTTGACAAAATGTATCCCAAAAAGGTACATCGACTTAAGGATATGACATTTCAACAATTCGCTTGCTTGATCACAGTAGTTGGAGTACCAGCATCACAAACTGTGTTTCCATTTGGAGCTATATTTGGATTCCATTGGGTTCATCCCTGGAAATTTTCTTTGGCTGGATATTGGCTCATACCAAAATCGGATCCTTTGACAGATCCTATTTTAGTACGAGGGTTTGCCTTGACAATAAAAATTCTTGTGACGGTGTACAACTGTTGGGTGTGGAACTTTGTGATATTTGGAGCTGGGATTGTGGTCGGATTGTTTCACAACTTATGCATCAACACAATACTGGGAAACGTTGAAATGTAAGCGAAATTTATTTACCATAAATACGAAATGTTAAGTAATAAATAGAACTTGAGAATTAATTAAACACACTTCTTTAGGTTTTCCGATGCAAGCTTGACTTCCTTCATCCGTAAATCCAGAAAAGGCATTTACCACAAGGCAAATATTTTCAGACATATTCAAGTTCTTGTTGCAATGATTAATGCGTTTCAAAAAAGTTCACTTCTGGTTATCATCATCGGAGCACCTATTCTTGTTTGGGTGTTTGCATTGACAACACTCATTGAAAGTTCTGATTCCGATTTCATATTTGTAGCAACTCTTGTGATGCTTTTAATTGATGTGGTTCTGGTGGACTTGGTAATTTTGGGACAAATGGGAACAGTGTACCGGAAATCCCATGAATTTATAAATAGAATGAGAAGAAGGTACAACCCTTTTTTGACCACAAAAGATCGAAAATGGGAAAATAGATTTTATAAGTCGTGCTCACCATTAAAGATTATGATTAACAAGGTTAACTTTGTTGATGATTTCACTCCATTAAATTGTCTACATTTGTCAATGACATTAACTGCTAATGTGTTGATGATGGATTAAATCCCTTATTCAATGGATATAATATCTAAGTTAATTTTGGATTGGTGAATTGGTTCCCAAATTATCTTACTCCATTTTAACTTAGCAAAAAATTTACACTTGTAAAGGAAGGAGTTGACTATCGACTTTGTTATTTAAATTTTCATTCACTCAAAAGTTAGATAACTCACATAAAAATACTGAATAAAGTTATGGCTTGACCTTAATGTATAAATATATCTATTTTCAAAAAGCTTTAACGCTATTTTAAATATAAGTTTTACTGCTGCGGCTCGTATGTCTAAGGTTTATTACGACTACTACTAGCTCACACATGTTTATGCCTGTTATTGCCCAATTAGTGTGCTAGTTAAGCCCACGCGTAGTAGTCGTCGTACATAGTCATTAAATGGCCGATTCCGTGCATAGCCAAAATGCTACAGCTTGGAAGTACTGCTACTTACTTATTTAAGGTAAACATTAATGTTTAACGAAATTATTGACGGATATCAAAGCACATCTCTCATAACCAGTGTACTCTTTTCTAGCACAGTATTCTTGACACATACACTTGAAACCATACATACATAGAAACCATTGGATATACAATTTTTTCAAATTTTACATGATCCCAAATTATTAAAACCAAGAAAACCTCAATAAAATTGGTTTTCCTCACCATTTTCAAAATAAAGGAAATGGTGGTGAGCAAGCTCTAAAGTTTTTTATGATAAAATGATTTAACACAAGTTTGTTTTCCAGTTGACCATAAACCCAATGAATATTTTACAATACATTAACTTTAAATCTTCAAAATAATAAAAATATTGGGCAAAAGTTAACCTGATTCAGCAACCCAATCGCAACAGGAAAAATTAAAATAATTTGACCACATGTAAATCACGTCATATAACCTTGATCTTATAAAACTATGATTCATACATTTAAGTAAAAAAAATCTCAAAAAGAAATACTCACATTCTCAATCACAAATCGTTAACTATCATACCACCACAATCGTAAAACTTCACGACTTTCCCGTATGTTAATTTTTTTTAGTTAATCAGTTAATTTTTCAAAATGGAAGATTTAAAAACTTACTGGAAATTAATAACAACTTTGTTTATTTGTGTGCTCGGCTTGCCAAAAATCATAGCAGCAAATCACACTGCATTGTTACTTAACCGTAATTCGACTAATAACTCTGCATGTTTTCTAAAAGTGATCCCACTTCAATATGAAATCAATATTGGCCAAATTAAAAATTCAAGTGATTCTGTTCGCGTATCCTGTTGGGTCAAAATTAAAGCTAAAATTAAGGACAATGATTGCAGTAACTCATTTATAAAATTGAATAGCAGAAATTGCAAGCTAGACTTGGAAAGTATAACGGTCTCAAAAATAGTGTTTGGTAAACAAACTCGGTTGTTAAAAACTAAAATCTTCTCTGGTTTAAAGAACATGCCAAGTAAAGAATTTTTGGGTTCACCTAACGAACATACTTTACAGTTGGAGAAAACCCAAGTAAAAGCTGGTGATAAAATTTTATTATATGTACCATACCAAATCGAATTAACACGTAAATTTCCCAAAGAATCTTGGCAAGGCTTGTACTACTACGATCCAAAGGACAATAACGGCACTGATTTATTCAACTATTTCCCTTTACATTCAATGTATATTTTCCCAATTTTGCGAAATTCTAACCCATTTCATAGATCAACATTCAAAATGTCTGTAGCACGTTATACCCTGAATGGATTTGCATCAGTGTCTAATACGGATATTATGGAAACTGTTCAAAATCTAGAGTTGGGTGATGGCTGGGTCAGAGATTATTTTCGTGAAAGCCCACCAATGAAGATCGATCAAGTGGCTTTATTTATTTTGGGAGGATTTCATAATCATACTATTTACCAGAAAAGCAACAATGACACAGAACATCGCGCAACAAGTTTATGGACATTAAAAAAGGGTGGTATTACCAATGATTCCATTTACTACACATTGTTGGAGAATCAAAATCTAATGAAATATTACCAAAGTGTGTTCAATGAGACGAGATATCCACTCAACAAAATTGACCTTATTGTGGTACCTTGGAATATTTTTGGTATACCACCGCACAAAGGAAATTTAGGCTTTGTGACGTCAATGTAATTAAAACCAAGCTAATAGTATGTACTTATTTGGAAAGTTAAAATATAGATTTTTTTTGTAGGAAATACGTTCTATCGGGTGCGAATGGTTATGCGGGGGAAATTCAAGAGAAGAGTAATACTAACCAATATATGGCACGTGAAATAGCACTTCAATGGTTTGGTGGAATAGCTCAACCAAATAACGAACACGAAGATTTTTGGTTGTCTGGTGAAGCGTTAGCTTATTATGCGATCGACTGGGTAATACCACATAAACCTATTTGGGCATATCCACTTTATAGGATTGGGGATAGCTATTCTTTGGACATGACAGCTTTGTTAAAAATGATGGCAACCATATTTTCTTCGGAAGTAATAAAATACGCCGTTAGCCAAATTTATCTGTCAAAAACGTAAGTTTACCTGTTAAATGAATTTTTACTGAATAACTTTTTATATTGTTTTAAAACACTGGTAACTTTGTATTGATAGAGTTAACGATGGAACTTATCCAAGTAATTTCTGGAATGCTATTCAAGAGTCTGTTGAATTTCACAACAAAACTGATTTGTTACCTGATGTTGACGATAGTGGGGCTGTCACAGTAGTTGATATAATGACCTCTTGGATAGATAAACAATATCGCTATCCAACTATTCGAATAAATGAGGTAGAAAATCGAACGGATTCGATAGAAATATATCAAGAAATTCCAGAAGGTGTTGATTTAACGACCAAAGGGTTGTGGTGGGTGCCTGTAAATATTTCAACTGGAAATGGACATGCCCTCATCTGGATTTCTCCAAATAATACAATAAACTCATCAGTATTGTATCGGAATTCTGATATAATTGATACGGAAACTGGATTTTTATTTGTTAACCCCAATTTGACAGAACACTATGATGTAGAGTATAGTTACCAGTTAATGAGAAATATTATTAAGCAACTGAACTTAAATCACTTAGTTATTCCTAAAGATTTGATAAAGAAGCAGTTTTACTTTACAATGACGGAAAATGAATGGAGCACTATAGAAATGGGTCTAGAGACGACCAAATACTTGGGGAATGAGATGGATGGTGAAATTTGGGAATATGCTACTGCGGCAGTAAGTAGATTTCACAGTAAATTCCTAAAACAACCTAGCCATTTCCAGGTAATACGCAAACACACTTTCGTTATAACTGTTTCTTAGAAATAACCTTGTTTCAAGCTTAAGTATACTGCACCGTCTTTGTTTAGGTGTATTTTGGCTCAAAAATCAGTGAAATTTTAGGCAAAATCGGATTATTTGCAAATGCGACGGAAGATGAAAGTGTAACTAAATTACGACGGCAGTTACTGGAAGTCAGTCATTTATATGAGGTTGGATATTTCATCAAGCAAAGTAGTGATTTGATAACACAGTGGATGAGAAATGCATCAGTTAATCCGTAAGAACGTCAAAGTTGGTCTATGGTTGTTACTAGTTAGATTAAAATAAGTAGTTAAATGTATGTTTTTTTAACTTTTAATCATTTTAGATTTTATAAAAACGTTGATCCTGAAATCCGACAGGCTTTTTATTGCGCAGCAGTTGGAAGTTATTCGGATAATTCAACCTTTAACTTTTTGTATGAGAAGCTAGTAAACTATAATTTGTCAGTTGATTTCAGCGATAGCTGGGTTGATGCCAAACAGATTTGTAAAGCTTTGACATGTGTGAAAGATGATGATTTACTTAAGAG
>JAQFZH010002904.1:0-15135 GCA_034695485.1 Entomobrya nivalis | reverse complement strand
GATGCACATTACCGTTGAACAGCTTTTCATCTCCAAACTCTCCTTCATTACAATCCCTGTACTATTTATTGTTTGGTAATAGGCTTCCCTATTCTAATTAAAAAAAATTAAGTATAATTACAACAAAAGCTGTGCTTTAAACTTTAAACTGTAAAATCATTTCTAAAACCTTAAAAACTTACCATTTCGTCAATTGGAACGCAATTCGCACCAAATTTCACCACAAACAAACCAATTATAAAAATTGTCGATAAACTTTGATATGTCATTGCGAAGTTTCAAACTTGATTCGACAAAATTACTTGTTTTAATTCCACATGGAAAATTCCAACTGGCTTTGTTCTGCTACAATGCATGTGCTTCGTTCGTCTGTAAACTGCAGAGAATCTTAGAAAGACATGATAATAAACGAGTGGAAAATCCCCAAGTGATTTTCACTATTTTTAGATGCATTCTGAGAGCTTGCTAAATACGATATACATGCTGTACTATATTATATATGCTGAGTACCAAGTACCTCTTATAGTGCAGTGTACACGTGTAAAGTCTACCCGTAGTACTGATTGTGAGTTAAGCTGGCATTAAAATCGAGTATTATTATAACGTAAATATGTACATTTAAGTCATGAAGCACTATGTACATTTATGATAAAAAACATAAATATTATGACTTTTGAAGACAACTACCATTTACTGAAGCAGCTTAACAAAACTTAGCTGTGGGGAATTTTCCAAGATTTTTAACTATTTCTAGCTAATTGATCATTAATGGTTATGTCATGAATAATTATTACCAACGCACAATCCTTTAAATAAAACTAATAATTAATCATTCTAAAATGAGAGATCAATATTTTCTCTTGCCAAACTCAACTTTGTTCGAAGTACAAGAAAGAATGTTCGCTGCAAAACGAACCGTATAAAAGCCGGCATTCTTTTACTATCCATTTTATGAAATTCCCCTACTCTAATTGCGATTGTAGGACAACTTTTGAAAAACTTTCGTGACCAACAACACCCATTCCATGTTTTAGCATAGCGAAGAATTTTAGTAGAAAGTATAATAGTCCTGCTCCCATTCCAAGCATTGAACAACAAACTCCATTCACTGCCACCATAAATAAACTAATAATCGCAACACCAACTAATCCCAGTTTTTCTTGGAAAAGAAGCAGTGAATAGAGCAGTGCGATAAGTCCCATACCTCCATAAAATTGAATAGCTGGCCAGAGATATTGTTGAAAGCATTTGTTGCTCAGAATGACCAAAACTTGAATTTGACGATAGAGTGTGGCCACATGCTGGATATAGTAATTCCTTTTAAAATCCCTGGAATATTTTGAGAGAAACCTACAAAAATAGAAATATAAGGTATTATTTTGTGGATTAAAAATATTTTGATTTAAACAAAATACCATAAATTTTTCAAAGCGGAATTAATCTCCCCCAAAGCTAAGAGATAGGAAGTTGTAACTACTGCGCTTATGGCTGCCATTGGCACTTGAAACAGTAGTTGAATTGGTAACAAATACAATTTGAACCAAGGTGACTCACAAGAGGAAAATATATACTTTATTGCTAGGGCTTCATGAAGACTTGGTACAGACAAGGACATTATTGGCACCAACACACCGAAAAACAAGAAGACTATAATCGCACAGGAAATCGTAAGAAATACGAACAGCTTAGAGTCTGATAGCTTTTTCCTTTGCAATCCTTCTTGAAAAGCTTCGTATGAGTTTCTTTTGCAAATACAATTGAAAAATGTTGACATCTCTGTAGACTTTATAATACACATATATATGACTGTAGTTGTTCCCAATTTAGCTATAAGTTGAAATGTGTGGTACAAAACTTTGGCTAAATTTTTTGAATGGCTACTGTGCAAACTCAAATACAATTCTAAACCAGATGAGATGTTTGAAGCAGCTAGTACTAAACACCATAGGAGTATAGTACGCTTTCTAGTACAAATACAAGTCACTATCCATTGGTTATTCTTATCCTTATTTAAACTGAGTGAGGTTAACCTTAGCTTTGTAGTGCTAAAATAAAGTGTATTGGATAATAACTCCAGTAAATTCATATTTGATTTTTAAATATTTCACTATGGACACGTACGCCATTGATATTCTTTTAACGAATGGAAATCCTCAGGCCAGAAATAAGCCTATTTTGATGGAAAATTTAAAATATTTCACACTACTAAAGTTACCAATTCCGCATGCCTTTTTCATGTTTCCCTCAGTCATTTAATTCAACAATAGTCTTGTAGTTAACTCGATTTGAGTAAATTGTTATGTACATAATTTAAAGACATTTAGTATTTTCGTTTTAATTAATACATGTGTGTTTTCTAGTATAATTACGGAAAGCATGGAAAAGCACGCAGTAGAATTGAAGGGTTCAAGTTAGCTGGTATAAATAATTACAAATTTTTTAGTAAGTTTTGTTTTTCAACTTGTTTTTCACAAACAGGTCACAATATTTTGCTCTAGTCTGATTTTTGCTGAAAGGAAAAACAATAGAACAATAAAATAATACTAATTTATAACATACGTCTGGAAAAATGTTTATTTATTTCGAGCGTTGAAGTATCAAACGACAACACATTTTTATGATGGAGCTTTGCTCCTTTGGTCAATAGAAAATAACAGCATTTTTTAAAAAATGATGATGGTAAGTTTGGTTTGCTGTTAACCTTCATTACATTATCCATTTGTTTACTCGTTCACTTTATGCCACGTGAAGACTTAATACGAAATACCCATTGCAACCTACTAAATCAATTTTTACCAAAAAATATATTATTTTTTATTAGTAAATTTGTGGAAAATATTTTTAGATTTATGACAACGGTCTAATCGACCAAAACATGACTGATATAACAGGGGAAATGTATTGCTTTATGAAATTAATATGTTGTAAAAAATAATGTAAATTCATATTCATGTATTAAAAGAGTGAAGACTCGATCACTTCATCCTACACACACATAATGATCAATGCTCTAATGGTTCAAAAATTTTAATTTATTCTGATTTTTAAAATTTAAATGTTTACAAATTATTCACAAATTATTGTATGTTTTTAAAGATTCACTTAAACTGATCCAACTTTTCCGAAAACATTTAAACAAGTGGATAGTTGGCTTGGCTAGCAATTCCACATTGATTTCCTGAGTTACGGGCAATTCGAATGTATCCATTTTCTCCCCACGTAGCTCCTAATATTTAGAAATAAACACAGATTTACATTTAATGAAATAATTCAAAATATACCATCAAATAGTGTTTTTTATTTGAATTCGAATTTTACCCCAGGAATTTTTCACAAGCCAGAAATCTCCCCAGAGTCGATCAGTTCCATATCTAAAAACAAATAAATTAACATGTTAACCATTTCGATATTAAAAAAATAAAGATCATATTTCCTCTTAAAATCCTTTACCCAACAATGGTAACTCCATGATTAATCTTGACTGACTTGATCAACTTGGTAAGAATATTATGACACTTGAAAACACCTCCCTTGTACGTAGACCAGTCATTAGCATCAATAGCCACAGCAACAGGTCCCTCTGCCACCGCCCTCATCAAATCCTTTTCATCGTCCTGCTCTGTAAACTCATATCCTACTGAGTTACCCTCCTTACCAGAAGGATCATATCGACACTCTCCATCAACAGCTTCATATGGATAGCTTGAGTTAGAGTCGATTCCATCATTAAGCTGCACGTAAGCATAACCATTAGTCATAAATCCACCATCACAACCTTGACAGCACTTTGTTCCATTCACGTTCTCTGCAAAAATAAAAATGTAATTTAGAAAACATTTCATTAAGTTTAAAATAATATATATACTCATTTAAACGTACTGGCACAATCCACAAGATTTTGTTCGCTGAGTACAGGTGCACTTCCAGTTTTAACACCAAGTCTCCCTTCCAATGCTCCAATCTAACGAACATAATAAAGTGTCTTTAATATTTATCCTCAAGTGGATCAATAATTTATTTTAGAGGTATTCTATAATCTAATATTTTACCGTGGCAAAAGCCCAGCATGATCCACACTGGGCTTGATTCTTGACTGGAGTGACAGCTCCCCTTGTACGCCAATCAACACTTTTTGGAAGAGATGCTGCTTGACGCTTGCTTCTACTACTACCAACGTTTTGGCTTCTACGCTCAGTGGGTTCTGGATGCGTTCCCATGAGACGTTGGTATTCTGTTTGGTTTAGTCCAAGCACCTCATTGTCAAGACCTAACGAAAAAAAGAGAAAAATACTTTAAATGTAAAAACTTCCTATTCTGGCATTACAGCTGTAGTACAAATTTAAAGTTTTGTTAAGAATCTATGTTTATAAGAAATTTTACCTGCTTGCCAACTAGGACTAGAGTTTGGAATGCCATTGGCAAGAAAACCCCTAATGTTATCCTTGTAAGTTGACATGATTTCACCAACAGACTTACCCTGGAGAAATGGACTGTCTTTCACTTTGGCCTTGAAAATATTTTAATAAAATAATTGTAGAAAAATTAAACTTTTTTGTTTTTGAAATTTTATGAATTCGGATTTTATTTTTTAAACTTACAACAAAAGCTGAAGCCAAGTCCCCCAAATAACTTTCCCGATCCCCATCAGACTTGAGTTTGCTAAAGTTGTCTTGGATTCCCCCGAAATTGGAAAGGTCAATGCCAGTGACTCGCCCAAACATGTAGGTTCCAACTTGTTTCAAGGCTTTGCCAATGTCAAGGGGAACTCCGCCGGTATTTACCATCCCCATTCCCAAGCAAACCACAAAAAAGATTGTGAAGGTCTTCATCTTGTAAAATTAGCTAAAAACCTTATCAATTTATTTACCAAAAAAAGTCGAGCAATCAGAAAAATGGGAATGATCAGGAGTACAAGACATGTCTATTACAATGAACTTACTGCCCCCAACCTTACACCTATTTATATAAAACATTAACTCCATGTCTTTCAGACATGTGTACAATTTTCAGCCAAATTAAAATAAAATATTAGAAAATCGTTGACTTTTTCTCATTGCGTTGCATAAATATGGACAGTTTAATGAAAATTTTCAATTTTGCTATACTAGATTTTAATGAATTTTAATTTTATATTGAAATAGGTAAACGCACGTGCGCACATGGTTATGAATTATTTATAGCAACGCCCACGCGTTCAAATAAAATATATAATTGTCTAATAATTTAATGATATTTGGAGAGGGTACGAAACACTACTTTAAACTTGAATTCAAAGTCATGAACACATTTGACAGGTGATTGAATGTTGAATTGGACGAAATTATTTAATTTCCAGACAAATAATTCTTACTGTGCTTGTCGTTCTGTTTTTCTTTAAAGTCTGAAAACAATTTTGACACTGAGAAGTTCCAGGTAAGATATACATAATAGCAATATGACCATACATATTATGCGAACGAAAATGAGCTGATGTTATTTATGAGCATATCATACTCATACCAGGCTTACATAATAGTGTTTCAAGCTCAACAATTTGAATTACAAAGTTTACAGCTTAAAAAAGACACTTCATATTCTTTAAATCGTTTTTAATTTGAAAAATATATATTATTCGTGGAGTTTTCTACAGTTGAGTCATCAATACTTCTCTTCCCAATACTTTCCCGTAGATCTCAGTTCAGGTATCAAGTGACATTAAATAATCTGTGGGACAACAACTCAACTTTTCCTGAAACGATGAATTTTGGCACAAATTTTATTGCCTAGCCATTTTTCATGAATTTGATGAGCAAACTTATAATTTTTTCCAACCTTTTCTTTAACAATTCAAAAAGGATAAAAGTTTGGTAGACTAATATTTTATGTTTATTACGAAGCTGAAAAGCGAAGCCCAGCGAGAATTGACTTTAGCGTGTTTGTCCGTCCGTCCGTCTGTCCGTCCGTCCGTGAACACGATATCTCAAGAACGCGTTGACCGATTTCGTTCAAATTTGGCATGTAGGTCACTAGGGTTGAGGGCAAGAACCCTATTGATTTTCAGCCCCCTAGGTCAAACCCCAAGGTCAAAGGTCAATATCGAAAAATTTCAAATTCATCAAAGCGTACATCTGAATAGCGCAATCGAAAGCTCTCGTCGAGTAGATCACGAATCATAGGTCACTTGGGGTCACAGTGACCTCAGAGGGTCAGAAATCGGGGTCAAAGGTTGCAATGTCAAACATATGTCATGCGACATATCATTCGAAAGCATTTTTCATCGTCAGCAACAATGTTCAACACTTTCATTTGTAGCATTGTTTCAGCTTCGTCGTTATGATCGCTATTACAGCGGGTTTATCTTTTCTATAAAAATCATAAGCCACTTGTTGATCTTCTTTTGAGATTTTGATCAGATGGAGAAATGATATTGAAGGGGAAAAATTCAAAGTAAAGTCAGTTGATGATCGGGAAATTGGTATGAAAATGAATGATTAATGAGTTTACATAAACGTCCACTTCTCAGCAGCCACAAGTTATTCTACTGTCTGATAGTAGATGATAGTTGCGAAATGTGTTATGAAAAGTTTTCAGGATTTATGGTGAGATCATTTTTCATCACAGTTCAAACATGACTAGCTCAAACGTTTTGTAAAAGCTCTATACATTTTTTTACAACTTTCATCTTTCTAAGTGCCACTTAATACGATCCACTAATGTTTTAATTTGCACATATATTCCATCACTTTTTAATATGCACTTAATATGCAGAGAAAAGAAACAATCAAACTTTATAATCTGACATGACAGCCCTATATAACAGAAAGTTTAAATGCGAATTGATACTTGTGCGCATGATACTCCATTCTTCTACAAGATGAAACCCAAATCTTCGAAAAATTTAATTTGTTATTATAAAAAAATCTTTTCACTCAGACTTTATTAACCAAAGCCTCTCTTACAATGATAATGATGGGTTACTTTACACATCACTGCTCTTTAATGTTCCATATAATATGGCAACACGGCAAGTTACATTCCCATGTCATACTGCTTGAATGACTATAACCATAGCATTACTTTTACAAAACAGCAGGGAAAGCTTGAGCTTAGTGTTTGGTTCTTGTTATGCTGTAAGCAATAGTCTAAAAAATTATGATCCATATAACATTCTTATGGCATAAAATACAGAGGAAACGTATCACTTGTTTGTATTTCATTTGTTCAAAACAGTTTAGAACTTGTGATATAAATGGCTATAAACCCATACCTCAGTTGAAAAATATATAAATTATAAAAAAAGGTATGAAAGTATATAGACCGTGTTTAGTGTGCACGTACCATTTTGTTGGGTGCGTGATTGGAACGCAATATCAGAATAGCACACACACACACACACACAAGTCACCAAGTCAAGCTACATGAGGTTGAGCTAGGGCATGGTCTCTGAAAAGGTCTATTTGTGTTTGGAATGTTTGTGTCATCCTATCACGACACAAATTTTAGCTTTATGAATTCCATTTAACAAACCTGAGACATCATTTCTGACTTCAAGATTTATAATTGCTGTGAAAAACAAGTAGACAATTTTATCTGGCATGCTAACCACCTGCATGAGACTTTCTTTCGTCTAAACTAACAATTTCCTCGTTAAGTTTAGAAGTTATATTTAATATGTATTCTTAACAAACTATATTTTACAACAAAACCATAACCATTAAAAAATCAGACTTGTCGTTTTACTTTAGGAAAATTTCGCATATGTAACTTAAGTAACGAAAGCCTCTATTTCAATACTGATGGTGAAATGCTGACATGGCTTGCCTTCAGTGTTCCATATAATATTGCAACACATAAAAACAAATTTCAATGTTGTACTGCTTGAATTACTATTCTCATAATATCAAATTTATATAGCATAGCAATAGAGAAAGCTTGAGCTTAGACGGTGTATGGTTCCTTACTATACTTCTGTCTTTATGTCCAACGATGTTTGACTTGTGGAATGATCCATATAATTTTTCATGACACAAAAACAAAGAAAACGTTAGGCTTTAGAAGCATATGGCAATCGACAAATGTATAAAAACTTAATAAAAAATCTGAAGGCCACTATATAGACAGTAAAAAATGAACAACACGTTGTTTTCCTCTACACGTACCGTTGTTGCGTAACTTACGACGCAATACCAGACAAACACACCAGTAATCAGGTCAACCTACATATAGTTGGGCTAGGACATGGTCTGAAAAAACGTAACTGTAATGAATTGCCAATACTTTTCTATTGTGTAGGTAGGTAGGTGAAGTCATAAAATACTACGCTTTTCCATTTCAAGTTTTAGTAGTGCTTTGGAAGCAGACAAAGTGGGACACTCTCGGAGAAAGTTATTATGGTAAAATAAGCATATATAACCATAAGAATAAAGGTATATGGAAATATATAACCAAGCTATAACGAATATTTAAGTGGCATATAAAAGAAACCAAATTCTACTAGTAACCATGTTGCAAAATTTTCCACTAAAAGCGAGGATTTATAGTGTCGACAACAACTCATTTACCAATTTCTAATCAGCAGGTTAGCTGTAACTGAAGCTACATCAGCCAAAAAGAAAGTCCACTTTCACAGGAAACTTTTTACTGCTCAACAACAATGAACTGCAATGGTCGGGATCAACTCAAACCAATACTTCGGAATATGTCCGTCACTGTGAAAAATCATAACCCTGGAAAACTGTTGATGGACCGATTTGCTGAATTGTACACAAGCTTAGATTCAGCAGATGTCTCTATCATTTGTGGGCGAAATCATGATATCCTGAAGGCCCACCAATTTGTGCTGTCTGTTGGCAGTGGGTATTTTCGAGATGCTATGAAAGTAAGTCAAACAATTGTTAATAATTTTTGTTACATTATTTGGTTTACAAGTGATATATTTTTTTAAAGGTTGCACAATGTAAGCATCCTATCGTTGTGGTCAAAAACGTACCAGGAGAGGTCATGGGTCGAGTACTAGAGTACTTGTATTTGGGCCACGTCATGCTCAAAGGTGAAAACGAGCTCGAGCAGTTCTTAAGTTCAGCAAAGCACCTGCTTCTATTTGGTATTCTGGATGAACAATATTCGGTAACAAAGTAACAAATGTTTCACAAAATTCATTTTGGAGACATTTACGTATAATATGGTACCTGAATTTTAGTAAAATATTTTAAATATTTTCGACTGTAATACAATGTAAAAATTGAGCTTTAACATAATTCTTTACTAATTTATTTGATTAATGGTTCCAGAGATTTGGATAATTCTTGTTACCACATTTTACAAAAAATGGGTATAGTAACTGCAAAGATTACAATAGAAAACCATCGTCCTCGTAATAAATAAATGTTAAATGTTATAATATAATTATTTATTATAATAATATGTCCAGCAATGTTTGTTACATAAGTTAACTTAAACGGATTTAATACTTAATTTCAACATTTTTATATATGGTCCAACTAAAGTGAAAGTACACATGATCTACTTTGATATTTTTTCCATTTGAAATTTATAAACTTTTGGAGTGATTTACAATGATTTACTATAACGTTGCTTGAAAATTGATAATATACTCATATCAGAGTAATAAAGTACAAACAGCTCATTTTGAAAAAAAAAAATATTACATTTTTTTCTGAAGTTTATTTGCATAGTTGTCGTAATACGTTTAAAATGTCTTAACATGTAAAATGGTAAAATGCATGCACCAATTTTTGTCGTGCTTTCGGTGCTTTCTGAGGGACAATGTGCCTATTGTAGTTACATTGATATTATCATTTAAAAACAATTCCTTTTGCCGACAAGAATTTTAATGATATACGTTTCTATGTGTGTGCCTCATATCTTTTATAAAAGCGAAGACAAAAATAGTCAGAGGGTTTGGGTGTCGCTTCTAGATTAGATTTGATGTTTCGAATGTTTTCATTCCACAGTAAATACGTCACTGGAGGAAATCAATGGGAAATAGGTATAGCCATCAATATTAGAGCCGGAAAACATTTTGTAAGTTGTCCAAAACCAATTTGTTACATATTTCTCACAGATTTTGCTGTAAAGAGACAAGAAGGCAATATTACCTGCCAACATTTCTCTAAAAAAATAATTTGAAATGTGAGAAAAACTTGTGTGTATGCAACTTTTCTTAGTTCATGCCAACATTCTTTTCAGTTTGCTATTTATATTTAATATACATTCTTAACAAACGATATTTTTTAGACAAAACCGTAACACTTGAGGCATTTACTTGAGTATTTGTCGCATTACTTCAGAAAAATCTTGTAAATTTAACTTTAAAAGCCTGCTGAATAGTAAATCCTGAGAGTAAATTTTTATCAGCAAATTTCCTTTAATGTTCCATATAATATTCCAACAAGTCAGGCTTTATTCTCATGTTGTACTGCTTGAATAGCTATACTCATAGCATCACGTTTACCCAGCAGTGGAGAAAGCTTGTTCTTGCTTTCTTTTTTATGTCCTCCTATGTTTGACTTTGTGTATTGCTACAAGCACTTGTACGAGAAAAAAAAGTATTATGATCTGTATAACTTTTTTGTGGCACAACATACTTGAAAAATATTCCGTGTGTCTGTCTTTCATTTTTCCAAACCAAGCTTAGAACTTGTAATATAAAAAGCTTTAGAATCATAACGCAATCGAAAATATATATAAATAATATTAAAGGTCTGAAGGCCGCTATATAGGCAGTGTAAAATGAACAACAACTTGTTTTTTTCTCTTGGAAAGCGTACACGTACCGTTGGTGGTGCGTAAATGCAATACAACAGGCAAGCACGCCAGGAACTAGGTCAACCCACATATAGTTGGGCTAGGGCATGGTCTGAAAAACGTAACGATAATGAATTGCCAATACGTTCTGTTATGTAGGGATGTGTAGTCAAAAAATACCTACGCTTTTTCATTTCAAGGCTTAGTAGTGCTTTGGAAGTAGAAAAAGTGAGACACTCTCAGAGAAAGTTATTATGGTAAAATAAGCGAAATATAGAACTAGTCTATAACTTGTATTTATTGTATTTAATTGGAATATGTTAGAAAGCTAGAACCATGTTGCAAAAGTTTCCACTAAAGCGAAAATTTATGGTGTCGGCAACAACTCGTTTACCAACATCAAACCAGCAGCTTAGCAGTAATTCAAGCTACCGCAGTCGACTTTCACATGAAACCTCTTACGACTCAAAATCAATGACTTGCAATTCTCTAGATCAACTCAGGCCAATACTTCAAAACAGCTTGGTCACTGTGAAAGTTCAAAACCCTGGGAAATTGTTGGTGGACCGACTCGCTGAATTGTATACAAGCTTAGAATCAGATGTCTCTGTCGTTTGTGGACGAAGTCATGATACTTTGAAGGCACACCAATTTGTGATGTCTACTGGTAGTGGGTACTTTCGGGATGCTTTGAAAGTGAGTCTAATATAGTTATATTCTATTTTGTCTACATTTGTTTACAAGAGATATATTTTTAAAGGTTGCCCAATGTAAGCATCCTATCATTGTGGTCGAGAATGTACCAGGAGAGGTCATGGGTCGAGTACTAGAGTACTTGTATCTGGGTGACGTTCCTCTCAAAAATGAAAGCGAGTTCAAGCAGTTCAGTTCAGCAAGGTACTTGCTTCTATTTGGCATTCTGGATGAACAATACTCAGTAAAATGTTAACAAAACTTTTACAAAATTGAATTTCGAAAGTTTTAGGTATCGTATGGTTCTTGCGTTGGTTTTAATTGCACATATTACAAGTCAATGACAACAACGCAATTGAAACATTGAGCTTTAGCAAGTTTATGATTTATTTATTTAATGGTTGAAGAGATTTTTAAAGTCCAAAAATACAATTTTTGGATTGGAAGCTTAGAGGTTAATTTCGTTGTTACTAAGAAAAAACTATATTTATGTTAATACTTTTAGCAAAAGGCTTTTGTATAAGCCCACCAGAGCGGATCCATGCAGGGATTTTTTCATTTGTATTTGTAAATTTTTGTAGCGATTTACAAGGATTTATTAGAACATTGAAAATATATTTTATTGTGCAACCAGGCAAATTTGAGAGGTTTGTCAGGTGTCTTCAGTGTTTAAAATACGCTAGTTTTGAAATATTAATTTGTTAATTCGTTGATACTGACTAATTTCGTTGTCCATCGATTTTTTGTAAATAGAACAGAATATTTGCATGCATTCTATTGGATTCGAATATGTGAGAATAAGTTTTACTTTAATTTGGACTAGCAAAAGTGGTAGCAATCTTGTGACACAAAAAGGATTTTTTTGCTTAGGTTTACAGTTGTATGATTGTGTTTTGTTCTTTTTTATTATTCAAAATTGTGTAACTCAATGAAAATTACTATTTACAAAGTTCATCTTCCAAGTTTATTTCCTTAAATTGGTATATGGTTTTAAATTTTGTGGTTTGCTTTCTCAGTTGTATATTTATTAAATTAAAAGTTTGAGCCGACTTGGAAAATATTTGCACATTGTGCTTTGTAATTACGAAAGAGGTAATACATTGAGACGCTCACTTATTATAAACGAGTTACGTCGTACGAATACATATATCCATCGGCAAAATATTTACCATTTTAACTCTAAGTTAGATACACGAGCAAGATATCATATTTACTATTAGTTTGATATTTACTAGAAACTAATACTTTCTGTAATGTTTACTTTATTGGTGTGCAAACCATACTAAAATGTATTATATTTCTGTGTTTAAAATTAAATATATATGTATATCTTATACTTGACTAAAAACAATAATAGTTTAAAATGTTGATTCAACATTTCCAAGTGTTCGTTTTTTGTCCATTTAATTTGAAATATCTTCGTTTTAATTACAAACGAATTATAAAGGAGATATTTAAACAACTTCCTATTTATAAATGTGGGACCAGTTTTGTCATGTTTATATTTCCAATTGCAAAACAATAAACTTTTATTAAGTTTGCCTTTTAAAGTTCATAAACAATTCACATTTGTGACTAGCAACAACAGCAAATCTAAATTTTATCACTTCAGACCAACTTGCCGCTATTGAAATAGCTTGATCTTAAAATGCTGACAAAAGCTACTATCGAATTACTCCAGGTTATAGTATATTCATGTCACAAACTTTCAATAATTCCTATACATTTTCAAAACTAGAAATGCATTTCAAATCAGACAAATCGGGATTGCCAATCATTATTCAACCTTATCATATGGCCACTAATATTGCTCATATCACTAATCTTCACAACATTCGAGCTTGGCTATGTTTGCCTAGTGTACTCTCAAGTTAATCTTATAATGCTTTTATACCACGGATCAATACTCCTAATAAAAATATCCATTACGATTTCGTATTTCGTGTAGAACACTTCGTTACATGAATTTTGCCATCTTTTTAATGCAATAATTGGAGAATCCATTAAAAAGCGTTCGATTCTTTTAGAGAAACATAAAGCCAAATCAATATACAAAGACGATACTATATTTGCAACGATGCTGTTTGGAACTTTTGTTTTTATGATAGTTTTCTGTTGTGCAGTGATACCCGTTGTTTCGCTTATAATACCATGTTTTCATGAAAATCTGCTTAAAAATTGGATTTTAGGTGACTGTCATCAGACAAACTTTCGAGTGGTTTTATTTGTCACTAATTTTATAATTATGTTGCCAAATGGATTTTTCGGAGCACTAGTCCCCATAACCTGCTGTTCCACAATTAGGTGTATCAACAAAATGTTTAAAAAACTTATGTAAGTGAATATACTTGTGTATGTGCATTTTTTTTCTTCTATTTGTACAATTTACATTTAATTTTTTTTGTCTAACATTTAGATTTATTTGGGGAGCCGAGTGTAATTTTCATCACAAAATATGCTTTCTGGCAGCACTTCAATACCGACAATTGCAAATATTTGTGATTCTTACGAACTCGTGCTTCAAAGCCCATCTCCTACCTGCAATTCAGTTTAATGGTGCCGTTTTGCTAATTACGTCGCTATACGCTTTACTCGTTTTTGGAAAACTTTTACCTGCTTATTCAATGTATCTGATTTTTGTATTCTTTGTGGTTATGAGTTTGTTACTTTGGGCGATATTTGACATGGGTAGTCAACCTGTGGTAAAATCAAGGAAGATGTTGAAATCCTGGAAGCAATATCATCGTTTATGTAAGTGTGGCTACACAAGAAAATTTATACGGAGTTGTCCTGAAATTGTGTTGAAGGTAGGTCCATTTCATGATTTAGATCGAAGTAGAGCGCCTAGCTTTATGAGGTTTGTATTGCAAAGGACATTTTTTCTGGTGAAATCAAGTTCAAAAGTTGACGATATAAAATTAGCGCTGCCAATGTGAATTAGACTTGTATAATAATATATTAAATATTTAGAGCCGTTAATTGATTTTACTGGCCAGTTGTATAATTTAGGATCCATGTATTTAAGAATACAATTGAAATAAAATTGATAATTGTTAATGTTATTGACGAAAATGTTAGCTTGGACATCGATGCAGATAACTATATTGACCAAAACACTATATTGTTCGAAATAATTAATTGCTTAAAAGCCAAAATAAGTATTTGTTAGCTATTGAAAATTTAGCGTTACCATTCTTGAATTGGGATGTACGCAGCAAGAAAATAGTGTGGCAAATAAAATATATAAATACATAAATTTATTCGCAAATAAAATACGTGTTCTAATATTTACAACGCTTATACCAAAACATGGTCATAGTTACAATCTTAAATTTAATGGTAAATGACCAGTTATGTCTTGTTCATGCTTAAATAAAATTGACCGTTCTTAACGTTTAATTAATATTTATGTGTCTTATATTTGTAAAATTTATGAAATTAAATACAAATAATCTTACAGACACCAGGTACATTACATCATCAATTATCAAATCATTATCAATTATCAATTATGAAAAACAAAAGGATCATCAAATCTGCACTTGCTGAACATGAGTACACAAATCCTTCCCACAAGATGAATACAGAGTCCATCGTCGTACTTCGTTATGAGAAACGTTATTTCGAACGAAATTTTCTTGAAGCAATATACATACAAAAATTCCCCAAGAACATCAACCGAAACACAGGATATGA
>JAQFZH010002903.1:0-15136 GCA_034695485.1 Entomobrya nivalis | reverse complement strand
AGTTTTTGTGCTTCCAACAAAACAGATGACAACGTTCACCTTTCTTCATCGACCGGTTTCTTGTGATGGACTTAATAACTGCTTGTCATTAGCAAGCTAACTTTCCTTCTAGTCATTTTTCGCAATCAATTTTTCAACGTGAACTATTGTACAACGTAAACAGCCAAATAAAAGTACAATCTTATTGCGTTTTTGTACAATTGGGATAATTTAATGAAACCAAATGTTCTCGTCCGTCCATCATCATCGTCTTACTGGTCATCAATTTTTTAAAGCAAAATGTGTTGAAAGGTAAATTCAATTTAATGGTATGCAATTAGCGAGAGCTCTGTTATTTGGGCCAAATTTAATTTTGTTGGTAATTATTCTGTGTTTTGTTTGAATTACAGACAAAGTTACAGAGAGCTCCTCCACCCAACTATGCAGCCTTGATTACTTGTCCTTTCCTAGTTGCTACTTCTTCTGCTCATTAACCAATTCATATATTTCTTCCTTTTGTTTAAAGCATCGTGTTTTAACAATCATCATTTCAAAATACATACGATAATAATTAAATACGCTGACTTTCCCAAAACAAAACAATGTTTTAAAAGTGCAATACAAATATACAAATGTGTGCTGAGGCGATAAATGAATGTCGTTGTCTGACCCATCTCGTTTCGTTACTGTTATATAAAATGATGCAATACCACACGGACGGATGACTATAAAAATCTGCGTACTTTAAATCAATATTTTTCATCTTTATTAACCGGATGTTAATGAGCTCCTGCTGATGAAATGTGCAAATATAATGAACTGTGAAAAAGTTTTTCGTTTGAGGTCAATCATACACGACGACTGACGACTCTTATCGCATTGCAGCTCCAACTACGTCTTTACTTTTCAAATCAATAAACTTTGTATTCATTTTTTTGTGTCATTGTACTATTAACTCAACAGTTATTTAATTGGCAAGTCGTTGCGAATTATGAGCTGCAAAAAACAAGCCAAATCATTGTCTTAACGAATCTACAGTGGAAAAGGTAAGGGTTAATTTTTGCCATTTTACTGGCGTATACGGATGTTCACTCTATCTTTATTGTATGTATGTGTGTTTTCTGGCGTCTGCATTCATTGATTTTATTTCAGTTTGAACAATCATGAATTTTTGTGTGCAAAAATACAAATATGTAGGTACAATCTCATCATTTTTTATTCTCTTGAAGAACAGTGTATTGAGTATATTATGAAGATAACACGATACAGCATTAACACACTTTTTGGGCTATCGAATTGCAATTGATTATGATTGTGCGGGCTATGTGGCAGGATACTCGCTGCATAATATGCATATGCAATATACACTATGTAGGCTAGCAATGCTTGATGAATATTTAATTGATCATGTATTACCACACATTGCATATTTATGGTTTTTGATTTCTTTATCAGTCATGCATGTCCTCACACAAGTTTGTTTCAAACTTCCGCAGATAAAGTATGCATTGCGTACTCAAGACCCTTTATGTAGTACATATTGATAATCTTACAAACTATTGACTATAGATTTTACTATCCGTCATCCTTCGTTGTTTTTGCTAAAATTCAGCATTACATTGCATTGGTTTGCATTGCATAACATGAAAAAACGTAAACAAAAACAGTAATTTTGTGATTTATAGTGTTGATAACTGATTGATCATGAAAGATAAACTGCAGTTACGATGATTAGTTTAATCATTAACTTCACATTTGTTTTGTGTTATCTGCAAAGGAATGCGAGATAAACTTTGTTTTCAATATTCAAATTATATCACGGTCAAATTTTATTTATTAAAATTGCAGAATTTTTAGATGATGCAATTTTGGTTTATAATTGGCGAATGAATATACGATAGCTAAAAGGATTTAAACACTGTACAAAATTTAAAATAAAAGATCAGTAATCGTTAATTAGTTCAGCTTGCGAATCTTTAAATCATTGTTAACTTTTTTGATGTGATAGACCCTTTAATTTATTCCTTTTTCCTGTCTCTCTATCAGTATTACTAATGGTTCATGTACTGATTTTTATAAAAACAAAGTCTTTAATGTGAGCAATCGTGTAAATCAGAATTTATCTACCAAATCGACAAAATGATAAAATCCAATAAGTAGAATTTTAAGATGATGCAATACGCAATATATATTTGATGGTAATTTTTATCAATTTTTTTCAAAAGTGGATTTTGAAATACATAAAATGAACAACATGCTGATTTGAAATTTTGATCAACGCTTCTCAAGATTTTAAGCATAAATCACATTTTTCTTAAGACTTTCAACAGAATTTTAACATCTTGTTATCCAATTCTTTACAGCGCTATTATTACGTTACGATACACATATTGTACGCATTTTTTCTCTCGTTTCTTTCTGTTGCTTCCATTTTTCATCCCCTTTCCTTCTTTTTTTCATTCATTTACTGTCATTATCCACCAATATTTTACGACATCGATATTTTGTTGCTAGCAGGCTTTGGAAGAAAGCCAGAGAATGCATAACAATCATTCCAATCCCACACCACCACCACCATTTCACCTACCTACCTACTCCTGTACTTTTATTCTCTATCAGTTTCCATTTTAGTGCGTAAAAGTGCGTGCAAGGTTTACCACCACCACACCATAACACGTCCATGGAGGTGCGTAGTGTGTATTGTGTATCGCTTATATATTTTGCTAAACCATTTTGTTCAAGCAGTTTTTTTTATGTCACAGATGAGATGAGATCCCCCTCTGCAGTGCTTAGAGGTGGGAACGAAGGCAGCAGACGCAGACATGGCGTATTAAATAGAATGATTTTTATATAAGGTGAAAATATATCGGTCTGGCATTGTATTTGTATAACGCACAAGTCTTCATACATAAGCGTCTGCTTGAACGAAATCAGAATGACTTTTTCTTTTTATACACATGCATCACACACCATGCATTTGAGTACCAACTACCAAGACGGCTTAAAGTTTCGCAGTCGAATGAACGACGACGATGCGATGAAGAAAATATAGCAGATTATTGTGCGTACATTGCGTATATAATACTTTGTACAAAATGGGAATAATGGAACTGGAAAGTAGATGAGTGAGAAGAGAGGGGGAGCAAAAAATAATAATACTGAAAGCGTGCTGGCATGGCATGCTTTTTTTTGTATCCTTTTTTTTGTGGGAGGAAAAAAATACCGTGTGGTGGTGCGTGGTATGATGGCAGTGGAGTAAAGTAACGATCAACTCAACGGAAAAGAAGAGGGTCGTGGTTTTCAAGTTCAAGTGCATTGGAACATGGAAACAGAGATTTGGAAGGCAGTCAGTCAAGCCAGGGAAAGAAAATACATGAAAGTAGGAAACTAAAGAAGGAGTAAGCCCAATAATGTCAAAAGCATAGTTTTATGGTATATATCCGTCTATAAAAACGTAATCCTACTACTTTTACAGTAAACTGTTCCAAAAGAAGAAATATACCAATGTTCGGAAAAGTTATGTATGTACGTACAAGTCTAAAATACAATAATATTATGTGCGTATGTTTCTCGTACACACGCAATATTCAAATATCACCTCCACATTGTAACATTTCCCATTTTACATCAACAAAAAAATATAGAAAGGTTTATTTTGAACTTGAACGTAGCAGGAAACCACATCGATCCAGTTTTCTCTCTGCATCTCTCATCATCGTCATACTTCTTTTCTTGCTACTTTTTTTTACTTAATACATTTCCTGCAACATAACACCACGTAAAACATGCAGGCATTGAGCCAAAATCATGCTTAACTCCGAAATTAAAATACATCATGGAGCCCACAGGGGTTGTCCCAAAGTTCCAGAAATAGAACGGAATTTGTATAGGAAAAGCAGATTATAGGCTGTTATTATTGCGTTTTAAATGTCAGGTTCAACTTTTATACTGCTTCTGCTGGCTTGGCTGATCTGTTCCGGTCCAAATAAAACAATATATTAATTTGCATCTATGTACGTCATATATTTATTTTTATATTTCATAACAAAGCACGTAACATAAATTGAAACGGCAAAAGGTATTATGAAAAACGACAGTAAGGGTTTATAATGGAATTATTAGAGACGTAGCCTTTGAAGGTTAGTATTCCATCCATACTAGGTATTTTGGTCTAAACGATTTTTTTCCATTCCATTTTTCTCTCCACAGTTCCGTCTTACTACATTCCATGTAAATGTTTACGACATCATAATTTTATGGGAAACCGTTTTCTAGCTAGGCAGGTTATGATGTAATAGTGGAAAACTACACAAATAAATGCTGTCGTAAACAAAAAAAATGTGTATTTAGTAAAAACGAGATTAAAAGTCCTTGGCCTTTACCAAACAATAAAGAGCAACGCTACATAGGTTTTCCTGTTATGCTGTTAGTAGAACAACAAGAAAAACTAAGTGAAATGAGAGTGAATTGAATGGAAAAGAGGCGTAATAAAAACAAAAGTATGAGAAAAGAACGGGATACGTGGGTCATAGTCATTATTATCTTATTGTGAAGAAGTGAATGCCTGGTACATGCAAATATGCTAGTAATACAATTTTGGAATACGTCGGTCGGACGGAAAGGCTAAAAAGCAGTGGAAACGAAATGGATTCGTAAAAAAGGTGTCACGTACTACTACGACGAATAACGGAGAATGACAAGGAAAGTGATGTCTGGTTTCACTGAATTGTAGAAAAAAATGTATAAAATATTTACATCAATATTTCATTCCTCTCGGCTTGGTTGAAAGTACAAAACAGCAAAACCTTATAGTTCAAAGCAGACGAATGCTGTGTCATGTCTCTTGTATGAACTAAAGCTAACAGGGAAGGGAAATGTCCTTGAAATTTTCCTTTTTGGTGTCCTATTGATTCTTTTAAGGTTATTTTCCTGTTGGTATAGGACATTTGATGCAAAGAAGAGCTAGAAAAGCCGAAACAAGTTTCCATTTGTCAATACGGTCCCATTGCAGTTGTGCTTACTTGAGGATAAACAGGAAGTAAATGGCATACATATAAGAAGCTTAGACAAACAAACCGCATACAGTTCAATCGTACATTATACCTACCTTCACCTATATTAACCCTTTCGTCCTGCTAAGTTACTTTACTCATCCTCCTTACATCACAAAACTAACCCAAAGCAGCTGTTTTGCTTAGAATATGGGCTAGTGAAAAGGGTAGGTGACCTTGCCCCTGAATCCTACTCTATTTCCTTGGTGGGTGGATGGAAAAGGGCTTTTATCTTTACAAGGCAGGTACACATTTTCCAGTTTCCCACTCCTAAAAAAACATTTTTGTCTAATAACTGATATTTAAAATGATCACGCAAACAACAGCAAGTAGCATTTAAACTACAACAAAGTTAATCATCGCATATTTGACATATGACATGCACGTGGGAAATATGAGACCTGTCACACATAAAAGATATGCAATAAAATGAGTCATGTTAATGATGAGTTCAAAACAAATGTATAAATTAGCAGATAGTCATGTTTACAATTTAAACGGACACGACACAGGTCAGGTCAAATGTAATCGTAGATAACCCATGTCAGCTTGTTAAAAATCCATTTTTAATATCGCAGACTTAAAATATATGCATACACTTCTGCAAATATTTTTGCTTCATTTCATATTTTCAAGTAATCTGTATTTTAAGTTTCGTCACATTATTTAGAACTTGAACTTTGCAAGAAAATACAAGATAAAAAGCAGGTTGCACCTAAATATCTGCAATCAAGTTGTAATTTTCCGATTTGCACACCTCCCCTCCTGTTAGTGAATGTGCTTATCTGTATAGGAATTAAAGTTTTACTTAATCATTTCCCATTTCACCTTTTATCCACATGTCATGACTCTAGTTGATTCCCGGAACCTCCAGGCAAGAGTCTAGAATCTACACAAAAAAATAATTCCTAAAAATAAGCAAATCAGCATCAACCTATATAATCCTGCTAAGCGTTCCACGTTCTACGACTACGACCTTATCTTGTACTTTGTACTTCTCTTCTGCTAACTAGATTGTCACCAAACCTGAAAATTATACATATTGTCTGCCCAGCAGCTTAACAGCTATATCTATATCTGTAAAAGTTTTATATATGTACATATATACGCAAATACCATAATAGTTTAACAAACCTGACAGGACGGATTATTTACCGATTTTTTTCTCTCCTTTGAAATGTCATTAGAAAAGATTACGTGATGCTGAGGTTCTGACGACAGCAACGATGCAAAAAAAATCCTTATCTGATTCTACTCCCATCACTAATCATCGTCATCATATTCGCATCATTTGAATCAAATCAACAGTAAAAAATACAGCTAAGTTACGGAACATGTAGGGTTTGCTTTCTAAAATTAGAATTATCGAAGGGCATTCTCATTTTCTCATACTAGTGATCATGTTCACATTCTCTCTAACCATCATAGTTTGTAGGTGGTAGCCTGGTAGCGAGAAGACATCATCACATCACAATTTTACTTTTTACGCCTCTTCTCTTCGTAAATAACGTTTTGCCTTACTTTCTCACTAGTCTACATTCTGCCTAGATATAGAAATTTGTGTAATTGGATCGACGAGTTCGAATTGAGTAGGTTTTTTATGCAAGTTTATCTAATAGGAGAGGAGAGTGTGCTCTTTGCTCTTTCGAGAGAGACCTTTAATGAGAAAGAAAACACGGGAAATAACCAGGTGCGGGCTAACATCAAATACAGGTAATAGGACAAGACTGCCTATGCCCACTGCATTCTGACGTAATGACTAAAATGATCATGTCAGGATTTCTGATTTGTTAGAATTCCATTTTATCTACATATCTCTGTATAAATAGCTTTGGGTGGTTGAATGTACGTAATACGTTTGTTTACCTTTCACCTTTCCCTGTTCAGGTAAAAGACATGACATTAGTGCTTTAACTTTGGCAAATCTCAAAGGGTTTCTCATCAAAGGAAACCACTGAGAATATTTGCAGTTGGTGCCCGAAAGAATATTCTTTCTGGGAATTCATTTACCTTTGCGTAGTGCCGAAATGAGAGAAACGAAATGCCAAGCAAATAATGTAAATGAAAAATATGTCGAATAGAAGACCTCAGCATTAATTTCTGAATATTTTCGTTGAGGCAAATTAAAAGGTTCATTTTTAAAATTAAATATTATATCGTAATGCTGTATGGCTGTATTCATTCGGATGTGGAATGTATGAGAATTAGAAAAGTTTTTTATAACGATGTGTCCTAGAATATGCACTAGACCAAGCAAGATACTAAAGAAGATATTTATTTCCTAGCCTAAAAATTTGAGTACTATTGCATGGAAATCCTGTATGCATAAAATTAAATGGGTTAGTTACGTGCAGCATATTTTTGGTTTTTTCCTTTAAACCAGTTCCGTCCATCATTAAAAACCTGACTGTGTGACTATCTTGCTTGGATTTAATGTAAATATTACTTCTATAATGCTAAAAATTTGTATAAATACTGCTTTCTACATGTATAGCTAGCTGGAATTTTGTAGATACGTTTGCTATTAACATTACCATTACCACTACAACCATCAATATACCATTACCCGACCATACTCATACAACATGACATAATTATGTAATATGCAAGTTGTGTGTGTATAAAGATCCTTATCAAACTACCCAAGTGGTTTCTAAACTATATAGTTATGGCGTAATTAGAAACTGGATCAACCAGACGAGCAGACGGTTTTCATTTTCGGTAGAGAATATAAGAGAAAAAAAAGCAAAGCCAATTTTCCATTAGGTCAAAAGATCACGTGCCATGCACTAAACTACCACAATGTCCCTGAAAAAAAAGACGTTCTATTGCCAATAAAAAAATTAAAATATGAAGAGAAATATTTCTCTTGAAGGACAACAGAAAAATAAATTATTATGGAAGCACCGTTATTAGTACTCTTTTTTGTTCTTTTTATATTCCAAACTTGAGTTAATGGAATGGATGATCATATTAAAAAAATTGTTGTGTAAGTTTTTTATACGCTAATGGATCGGGTGACATATTTTGCATGATACTTCAAAGGTGACTCACTACCCACGGAACGGATAGACATGTCACAAGAAAAATTCAATGAAAAGCAGAACGAACGTACATAAAAAGCCTTTTTTATTCAAGAGCAAAAATAAATTGCGCACTAAAGTGCCGCCGTAGGGCTTCTTTTTTCTTCGTTTATTTCATCATTTCTCCAATAATGCAATATGATCAGTTTTGTAAAGTTCACAGCAATTTGGATTGGAACTTTTTTGTTAAGGAAAATGTAATCGACATAAAGACAAGTAAAACTTATAGACTGACAGTTTTCAATTCAACTCTTGCTTTTCACATTTTGATTGGATTATATCACTTCTCTTTCTTTTTGTAATATGACTGGGCATGACATGACATAAAATGACATTGACATTTTATCCAGAAAAGTGCAAAGCTAGTGAAATAAGAGTAAAAATCTCATTAAATCATTCCAAATAGCCAAAGTACTGCACACTGTACAGTCTGAGCTTTCATGGTTCAGTAGATTTTTTCTACGAAAATAATATTTTCCTTTGGAAAACAGTTTAGTACACAACTAACAGCCTCGTAAAACCAGAAAAAATATATGATAATACCTTTTAACTTTCTACAATTTATTAGCTTGTTTTATGAGAACTACTTAAATCTGAATGATGCACGATTTAATTTATTTGTTTTGACAAATGTCACAAGTCGCAAAGAAAATTATCTTTTACCTTCCGACGCTTCTTTAAGCATAATTTTGTTTTTTATGACAATTTTCCTACGTTATGCTTGAAAGATTTTTATTTTCTATTGTCAGACAAGTGAATTATGAGTTTGTACCTAAAATACTCCAATTTTGTCGTCGTTGTCTCTTGTCTCACTTTTCTTTGTTCATGATTCATGACGAAAAGTTTTGAATAACAGCTTAGTTTAAAAAATAACTTTATTTTCCTCAACTTAAAAATAAACCTAGACAAAGAGAGAAAAGGACCTCGTATGAAACCACAACGCTTTTATCTTTAACGACATGTCTGTTGTTTAAAAAAAACAGTAGTCAGTCTCAGTACACAGTATAATCAATACTCATATAATATATTCTACAGCATGATAATTTTTTTTGTACCCACCCCCGCCGCTAAAAACAAAGACAATATTGTTTTTCATTTAGTTACATGATAATGTTGGGTGATAAGAGTGGTTATGTATTTGAACTACATTCTGTCCCAAACAAAACATCCTCCATGACTTTTCTAGTAGCCATTTTCACTCCTAATCAGTCTGTGAGCCGTCATATATCATTAAAATTAAAGTAAAGTCTAGATACATAAATACACAGTACAAAAACAAAAAATCTTTCTTGTTTCTTTGTTCTCATCTAAAAACTTTACTGCACAACTCATTTATGTTCATTGGGAGTCCCATGGTTGATAGTTGATAGTCGTCATAAAAAGTACAAGCCTTGCTTAAAAACATTTTACTCTCTCGCGTCCGTAGTCCGTACATAGGTACATACATGAGCATTTATTTAAGTTGCAAGAAAAGTACAAAGATGTTTTTTATAACAGTCATACTAATTATTCCCTTTCCTCTCTTCAAAGATCGACTTTTTTTAAAAGAAATAAAATATAATGAATGCCTTGTATTGTTGTGTTTGACTTCTGTTCTGTTGCTAACCAGAGAGTCTTCGAGTCTTGTCCAGTAACTGGCGTGGTCGTGGTGTTGTAAAAATATTGCTGATCATCCCATAACAAGTGAAAATGACATTGAATTGAAACGATAATGATGACGGTGGTGGTAGTGGTGTTGTCTGATGCTGATGGAATCACAATTTCAAATAATATATATATTATGTGAACATGAGCATTTTTCATTTTCTTTCTTTGTTGCTGACATTGCACTGGCTGTTGCATTTTTTTTAACAAACCCAACAATAAAAATCGAAAAGGTTTTAGTTTTACTACTACCAGCGAGAGGAAAACCAGTTGCATCGTAAAATGCACTGTATGTATATGCATGTGTATTTGAAATATGTGGGCCAGTCGTGTCAAGGTCTTTTTCCACTTGTTCTCCAACCACATTTTTTTCTTCTCATCATCATCACATCACATCAGGCCATACCATCAACAAAAAAATTATATACTATTACGTGGATCTTGTAACAAGCCTTTTTTGATGGTGTGTTGGTTAAGCTTATTTACAAAAAAGAAGGATCACTTCACATCATGCAATATGTGTGAAGAATGAAAAAAAAATGTTTGAAAGCCCTACCCTTCTCATCATCTTTGTTATATTCGTTTTCCTTTTCCCTTCCTCTCTCATCTCTACTACCTTCCTAACCCAAATCACAACAAAAAGTTGAGAATGTCCTTGTAAGGAAAAGTGAAGCCCTTTCGGAAGAAGCCCCAGAAAACCTCATCATTTTTTTATCACATGGGATTGTTGTTTCGCTGTTGCTGTGCTGCAAATGCAATATTAAATGCATTAGAACAAACCAAAGAAAAAAGCTGATGTGAATGTGATGATGATGTACTAAACAGGAGAGAAGCATAAAACAAGGAAAGGGATGGTTGGAAGTTGGAAGATGATGGCTTGGATCTTCTTTTGAGAACTTGCAGGGTTTTACTTCCACCACCACCGTTCTTACCAAACCAATACAAGACACGATGATGATCATTTTCGTGGATATATTTTATGTGTTTTTTTGGTGCAGCAGACAGACAGTTGTTCCCTGCTGCAAGGGATTTTCTACTTGACGATCAACAACACAAAGATTTTTTTCTTGTGGAGGTGGACGTGGCCTGGCCTGCTGGCTGAACTGAACGCACAAGGGAATAAATCCATGTACCTGTGCGCTTGTATCCAAGTGTGCATTTTTAACATGTTGGTTATGTTTTTAAAATGCATTTTGAGTGCATTTTTATTTATATGCTTATAGTTCAGTTATATCATATCCGTCTTTTTATGCTTAGAGCAGAAAACCGATCTTCTTTTTTTCCACAAATATGGTCTCATGCGTTGGTCTGGACGTCTGCTAGTAGATCATCAGCAGTGTAGTCTAAAGTAAAGAGATCTTCCAACCCATTTTCTTATAGGTAATCACACTTTTTTATCTTAACTATATCAACTCTTTCTGACATTGTACGTCTTGATCTTTTGAAACTGGTTAAAAAACAAGCGAAATTCAAACCAAAAAAGAGTTGTTTTCTTGATTGCATTTGCATTTAGAATTTTTTTTTGGTGAGTACAGTGTTCTGGATTTTTCTCTTTTAAAAAGTCTCATACCATCGTATCATTACCACTATACCACCAACTACCAACCATACCACCGCTGTCAGATAAGTCCAGAGTCCATACAAACCATAAAATGTCTCTCTGAATAATAAATAGTCATAGTCATCCAGAGAGGATATCTATAAGCCATTAGTTAAATTTTTGTTGGGTACATAATACTAAATATAGTAGAACAACATCTTTCTTATAAAAGCCTATCTCTAATGATAATTCATTACACCACCATAGACCATAGCAGAGCAACATTGTTCGTAATATAACTACATAGTTGACAGGGTATATATAAAACTTGTAGAGTAGTAAAAAAAGAGACAAAAAGACACGCATGGACCTCTTCTCTCAAAATACGTAAGCAAGATTACCTAAGTATGATCATCAAACTTCTTTGAAAACATCAGTAGCAAGAAATTCAGCGAAACAGAGAGAGAGAAAGAAATAATTTATATGACTTTTATATTTTTTTTACAAGAGAAAAATATCCCTGTTTGTTTGCACGTAGATACATAACGTCTAATCTAATATATATATATATAAATGACGATATCAAAAGAATAAACGTTAAACTGTGTACAGCAAACCGGGTGCAAAAAAATTATAATCATATTATTATTAGCAGAGGGATTTTTGTTACAAAGTAGGTATATTACATTTTTACATACATGTGTGTTATTTACTTTGTATTAAAAATAATACCAAAAAAAAACTACCAACTTGAATATCTCTTGTTTGTGTGGTGGTGTCGTGTGTAAAGTAAAAAGATGACTGTGCATAGTGAAAACTAAAAAAAACTTTTTGATGTTTATCTTGTTGTTATTGTGAGTGAGTGCATGGATATTATATAAATGTTTGATATCGCATCGTCGTCGTGAGTGTGTGGAGAGAAGTGAAAAAAAAAGTTGGTTGGGTTTGTTGACGACGACTACGACGATGATGATGGTGATGATGATGATGATCATTTTTGTTTTGTAGAGTTTTAGTATTTATATATGAGTGAGTGAGTGCATGCATACTTCACTCCACTCGCTACTTTTGCTCACACACAACATCCATCCAACATCACATCAAAAAAAATGAAAATCTCAGAGAGACGATTCTTCTCTCTGAGCTCTTTACTTGATCGCTGCTCGCTGCTTTGTTTCATTTCATTCCTTTGGTGAACTTGGTTCGGTTAAGTTTGTTGGACTTGGACTGCTCTTGTGTGTGCCCTGCCGTGTGGTGTGCATGTCTGTTTCTTCTTTTCTGTGTATTGTATGGAGAGTAGACTACAGAGAGATCAAAAAGATTTTTGTTTTTTAAAGCGTTTTTTAATACTTGTTGTTGATTTGATAGTTGGTGCAAATGCAAACAAAGCTCTCGTTATATAATTTTTTTACATGGATAATATTTAAGCATCCCATTTAAATACAAACATCACAAGAAGGAGAAGAATATATCTGCTTTAATCGTTTGTTTTTTTATTCTCTGACTTGCTACTTATCTTGAGTTGACGAGAGTGTGGCTAAATATATATAAGAGTGGTTGGTATACTAGTGTGTGGATTTTGTGGAATGGTCTATTATAAATATTATGAAAAATCAAATCACGGCCAGGCCAGTGCCAGTTAAGACAGTATAGAGCTCAATCCAGTGTTGATTGTGACTTGACTTAAACTTGTAGTTGTCGTGTGCATAAGAGTGTATTATGTAAAAAAAGGAGGATTGCTTGCGATTGTGACGGAAGATATTGTAAAAAAAGAGCCACATGCAACTTTTGGAAGTAATATACGTGCTACTGCTACCACTTGATGTAATAATGTAATGCGCATAAAAATTATGAGAAAAGTATGCATGCAGACAAGCTGTGACGACTGACGACGCTCTGAAACCGCTGCGAACGAAGCTGCTGCTGTTATTTACTTGTAAGCCGTGTGCTAAGAAGGATTACGTATTTAGAAGTGGCTGGCCAGTTTATCAGGATTAATTTTTATGCAAAAAAAACTAACTAAATAGTTCCGGAATCTATTTGATAGTTTTAGTTATAGTTTACTTATGAGAGAGTACACACACCAACGCAAGTTACTTTGTTTGGAAACAGTATCATAGCTAATTGTTGTTTTTCTGAGAGAGTTTAAGATATTATATCTGCTGCGTTCTTGTCGTGTGCTAATGACAAAAAGGACAAATAATCTTAAACGTATAATATTATAACTTATCTTTCTTTCATTTTGTTATCTTTTCTTGAGATGCAAAGCAGATTTTATGACTATCTTTATGAACGTTGATAAATAAATTGAGTCATATTTTCACCTTGCCTTTTGCGCGTAGGAATTTCCATTAACCAAGTTCCAAGTTTTCTTGACTTGATAATCATCTTACATGTTATTTAGTTTCAAAAGTGATAAACAAGAATATAGACGGTTGACATAAGATCGTATTGCACTTTTCTATGCATGAAAACTTTGTGAGAGTATCCGATCCGTTCCTTTTTGGTGCAAAAGCTTGATTTGTGGCACTGACTGAAAAGACAAGTGTGTTATATGACTGAACAAAAGCATCAGCTGCATAAAGTGTACTTCCTCTTCTCGTCTTTCCCCTTCCCATTCCCATCATCTTTACACAAGCGTCAGACAAGCAGTTCCGGAGATTTGGAGGATTTAGCAGGATTTTCATTTCACTTTGTTTTCTCTGAACGAACGCAGAGAGAGAGAACTGTCGCTTGAGTTGAAACAACACGGCACAAAGTAGTGACAGACAAGACAGCCATTTCCTCAACCTCAGTTTTAACTTTACTGATCATCATCGTTGTTTTTAAAGTATAATTTAGGTATCAAGAGAAGAAGGGCGCAAAAGCTTACAGGCTGTAGAGACTACAGAAACATTTTATCGTTATCCTTATAATGACATTGTGTTATCTACTTGTGTGCTACTATTTCTCTTCACATTCACAACAAGAACACTTATTGTCATCCTTTTCATTTCGGCGAATTGGTTAGGACTACTCTCAACTCAACGCTTTATAGTCATCAGCACATCACCATTTTCCATTGTTTAGCGTTTTGAACCAGGAAAACAGAACGCACATATAAATAAATAGATTGAAAGAGATAGAAAGCGCGACGCGACGAGAGACAAAGTCGACAGAGAGAAAGATAAACATTTTTTTCTTTTACTTTTGTTTTCTCTGGCTATGCTATGGTTTTACACAAATTCCATTACAATAAAACTGAGAATTACAGGATTGGATTGGACACAGATAACCAAGTGGTAAGGACATATAATATGTATATATTACATTTCCTCTCAATTTTAAGCTGTTTAAATACATAAATTTCTTCCTGGCCTGACATGGCTTGTAGTAAAATACCCTTTTACTCAAATGATAACAAAAGCAAATGTGATTTATAATCATGTGTGAAATGTGGAGTGTGGACGGATTAATTTCAAAATTATTCACATTCACACAAAAGCCATATTCATGGAAGAATTCAGTAGAAATCTGACAAAGAGTAGAAAATACACGAGCGAACTTTCATTTTATGACTTTGTTTGACAAAAATGTGTAATTTGATTTTATAGTAATTTATTTAACATTTTTTTCCACTTTTCCTTTACATCTGGAAATTAGTATTGTAATTAAAATAATGAGGTCGTATTAATAATCTCGCACGATAGATCCAAAAGAACTGGCTCACATCATGTCGGGTCGGGTCTGGCATTTAAATAAAGACACACAAGAGATAAAAATGTTGAATATTAGAAAAGCCACAAAGATTTACATTCTTTTGATAACTTCCTTAAGTGAATCTTAAAAATATAAAAAAG
>JAQFZH010002902.1:0-15136 GCA_034695485.1 Entomobrya nivalis | reverse complement strand
CAATATTTTTTTGCCGATCACACAAATTCAGAGGGAGCACATTTTTCAAACATTTTTAGAGGGGAACCATGTTGGCTCTGCATGAAGATGATATTTATCAATGATTAATTACTTAAGTGAAAACTCATATAAGGGCAAGCCAAGTACATAATACCACTGCAGATTTTTTCCCGTCGTTCGTCATCATTCTTCTTCCTTTTTTTCATTTTCCCAACCGATCTTAAACTGGATAGCGTTTGTATATGTTGGTATGCATACACTATAGTATGTAAAAAACTACAACATACAACAACACGTGCAGTCCCTTCACTACCATATACCAGCACCGCATGTTCTTCTTTGATTACTTGAGGGGAGTTCGGTACACCACTGGGACTACCTATCAAGTCGCTGACAACCTTTCTCCAACCAATATTGCTGGTGTGCACATACATGAAGCGGGGCAGAGCAGTGGTGGTAGCACACTAGAATAGAAAATTGTCGCAGTGTTGGCATAACTGAAAGAGTATAAAAAAGGAAAGGAAAACAACGAGCTTTATAAGTTGATGGTGGTGGTGTCGACGGTGAAGTCGAAAAGAAGAAAAAATAAAGTTTTTTTTTCTTCTTCTTTGCTTCTCATTTTTCTTCGTTTATTACGTATAGGTGTATTATGAGCCTGTAGCTCTCTCTCTACATCCCCATCACCACTGCCACCACCACCTGATGAACATACTTTTCTTAGTAAACTTTTTTTCAGTTGCGGTGGATGATGGTGGTGGTGGTGTAAAAAAAATGAATCCCCAAGTGCACCACCACACTACTACTCTAAGATGCACTGGTACACAAGACCAGAGAGAAGATATATGAACTATCAACTTGTCCTCTCTCTTTTCTCTCATGCTTTTTATTTCTTAGCAACGCGATGAGAAGAAGGAAGGAAATAGAAAGAGAGAGAGAAAATGAACAGAGAGTTGATGATGGCGATGATGATCATATTCCCTAAGAATTTTAGAAGTTGCATACGTACGTTTCATACATACCTAAGATTCAAGCAGTGGTGGTGGTAAATAAAGCAGAAAAGGAAGTGAAAAAGAAGAGTTTGTCTCCTCTCGGCACAAACAGCAATAAATTGTTATGCTCACTTGACTTGCTTGCTCTTCTATATCTCTCACTATCTCTCTCTTTCAAATCCTCTTCCTCTGCTTTATATGGTAACACAGAGGGTAGGTATATGATACACACTTTATTTTGGCATTTGGTGTTATGTTTTTCGAAGACACACACACACACGCACGGTGAAATGCAATAGTACACTAGAAAACCAAGCCACTTAAAAGATACAATGATATTGATGATGATACCTAGTGGTAGGAATAGTAACATGGTTTTTTTGGAAGTCTGCGGAGATTTTTGCTTATATTATCCAGCCACCTGAATGTATATATTTATTATATAAACCTTTAAGGAAGATTCATATCTTCTGATTGTGAGTTCAGTTTAATTTTCTTGTTGCTTCCGGTATTTGTGCGACTGCGAGGAAGATGATATGTCATTTATTTTTCTCAATCTTCACTTTTTCAGGGGAAAAGAGAAAGACAGATTAAAATCTTCTGTTTGGTAGCTTCTTCATCATTTTACTGTACGTGTGCATTTTCTCTCCTTCTCTCTTCTCTGCTGTGTTTATAACTTCACCTCTTTTCTTCATCATCGGTTCAACCGACAGATAAATCTTTGCGGTGTTCCTCGTCTCTTGTGTTGGTATGGCTTTACTATTTACGTGGAATAGCTCATCCATCACATGCTAGTTTGTTTGTTTGTCTGTCAGTCTTGTAAAAGGATTGTTTCATATTTGATGTATCATACATATTATGTTTATTACATTCCCACACAATGTTTATCATTGTTTTCTTACGCGTTTTTATTAGCTGGATGATAGAGTCAGCGGAAGAAAATGAAGAAAGCTGAACTCAACTATCTTTTTCGGTTTTCAGCAGATTGGTTTGCCTACATGAGGAAATACACATTAAAACAGTCAACCGACATGAATGTGACTGAACCTACTGCTGTTGTTGGTGTGGTAATGACGACGACGACGACGAAGTTGAGACAAAAGCAAAGCGAGGCTATAAATGAGCAATACGTTACGACATTTGTTTTCACGTATTTTCTTCGATGTGCCTACTGCTGTTTCTATTGTTGCTTTTACAATGTATGCTTTTGATATACTATCTTGATTCTCTCTCACTCACTTAACTCATTCGCATGCAGACTCGACTACCTCATATGCCTGTTGATGGAGTAGTCAAGTAAGTCGTTCGCCATGATAATAATGTGATTACCATGGTTTGGTTCCTTGCAGTTCCAGCGAAAAAGGCAGAAAAACGAAACAGTTATTCTATTTCTTCATTTCTTAACAACGCAGTATCCTCATGACATGCATACCTCTGTTCTGTGTTAATGTACAAAATATACACACACACATATGGCGTGATGTGGTACCTAATTTACGTTGCCATTTTTAGCATGCATATGCACGCATGCTTTTAATGCATACGTACATGTAACAGCTTAGAACGGAGGAAAAAGAACAATAAATTTCTCTTCTCAACTGATTCTTATCCAATATTCCACTTTAACTTTCATCAAGGCAACGCCATTCGTCTTTCTTATTATTCCTGTGATTCACTTCACACACACGCTTTTTGTTATTTTGCTGGTGATGCTGTTCCTGTAATGAGAAAATTCCTCACTCAACTCCTCAACTTATGGTCTTGTATACATACTTCATATTTTCCAACCATTCTTTCACTCTTTAAATAATTTAATATATGCAATACTAAAAGTCTCTAGTAGTAGCACCGGTAGTAACGCCATGAATCACGTGTAAATCAACATAAAAAAAGCTCGAGGAAGAATGAGGACAGACCAACCACATTACAGCTTTTGCAAAATCAAGGCATGTTGTGTACTCATTTTACATGCATGCCTAGCTGATAATAATAATATGCTAATATTACCACCGCAATACCATCACCACCACACGGCCATCATAGTTGGAATTTATGAGCTTTCACAGTTAAGTCTACTCGACTTGAAAAAAAACCTAGGTCGATTTACATTACATTAGGTTCTAAAATGAGCGGTGCATTTTCCCACGTAAATTGAGTGAAAAAGAAGTCTAGTCTCTGCTTCTAAACAAGTGGACCTACTTTATATATTTTTTTTACATAAATCACATTTTTCCAGAATAAATATTCGGCATGCTTCACATGCCTGTTCGTCCACTTAATTCAGCTGTTGCTGTGATAATGACGACGAGCAGGCATGTAATAAATTTGAAAATGAAAATCAAGTTGTTGGAATTGTAATCTACTCGGTACCATTTTAATATCTAAAAAAAACTGTGGCAAAGAAAATTACACTCGTGTCTTACTTGAATGAGTTTGACCTCATAAAGCTTAGCTAACACAATATTTCAGGGAAAAATTACTTCGTCTTCTTTTACTTCAGAAATATTATGGAGTCAGAGCACAAAGAGAAAGTACAAAAGGGGAGAAGATATGAGAAATTTGTTCTTTTTCTTCATGTAAACATCTCTAAGGGGTCTCGAGATAATCTTCCATCACAATCATTATAATTATCATCATCATGACGAACATCGTTTTTCTTCTTTCTTCTTTGTGTCTTTGAATTGTACGCTTGCTTTTTGATCGCGATGCGATGGTGATCAGTGTGAAAATGAGCTGCGACAGTAAGACACAGAGTATGTAAAGAGAGAAAAAGAAAGGCGTCACTACATTTTCCTCTTTATCGCTTGCAAAAACTTCTTTTTCACTTTTCCTTTAGTATTTCACACAAACTTTTTTTCTTGGGATGGTAGGGGTGATGATGACGATGATGTTGGTGTGAAGCCGCCTAAATAATCTTGAATTAAGCTAGCAAACCTTTTGTGAAAGAAAAAGCGCGAGAAAAACGGAGCAAATTTGTGAGTCCCTCGTCGTCATTTATCCGTCATTTAGCCCCATAACTTAATTATGCGTTCCACTAATTAAGCAGTCAGAGAAGCATGGCAAAAAAAAGAGAAAAAGGAGCAAAGGAGAAATAGGTTCCATAACAAAAATGTTCTTTTTGTAGTTGTTCCCTTTTTCTTCTTGCTGGCGCGTTAGCTTTTTTAACGGATGAGCCGCCACCTTAACCGTCCCAACAGTGAGATGAATACAAATGAGGCTATGGAGCATAATAATATCAGGCAGAAGAATTATATTGCATTGCAGATTATTTTCTTTTCTATGTTATGTGTCTAGAAAGAAGAAGAGATTTCGTGACTTGCTTAAATCCTCCTCTCTCCTTCATCTTGCGTAATTTCTCCATTGTAGCGTAGTTTTTGTTACAGCACAGCATAACGATCTATTTTTTTTCTCCTTCTCTCAAAAATCCAACCAGGAAATTTTCTTTTTTTCTATCCTCCTCCTCCTCCTCTGATGCTGCTGCCTTTCTTTCTCTCTCTCTCTCTTCCTATTATCCTGTTCAGTTTAATACTTGAGTAATCATGGAATCCAGTTTAATACACGACTAATCGTACAACGAAATCTTATCTGTTCTTGCTTCACATTCTCCCTTGTTTTCTTGTTCCCTTTCAAGAATACAAAACGAGCCTGATGCTCTCTTTCTCTCTAGTGCAGTAGCATTGATGCGCATGATGATGGTGGTGGTTGGAGAGCGGAAAAAATGTAATTTGTCTTGAAGGCCCTTTGCTGCTGTTACTGATGCTACCGTGTGTGTGTGTCCTGCGAATGCAACGTAACATCAAAACGGCATCAGAAATAACCAGCAAAAAGGACGATACAAGGATAGAATAAACATTTTCTATTTAGCTATCAGCCAGCACACTACTCATACCCAGACTTTCCAAAGAACAATCCAGTGAAATTAGCTTTGAGACTGTGATAGAAATCGTGGCGGTGGTGCTGGTGGGTGAATATAAATACCTGATATCTGATACAAGTTTTGGAGAAGCATACACATTCTTCTTGAAGATAAATAGATTACTTGTTGGTTGGAAATACAAACCACCAGCAGAATAGGAGGCAAAAATAGATAATCTTGGGAATACAACAAGCAGAAGAGAAAAAAAAAAGTTTTTCAAAAAAATACTTGTGAGAGGAGGAGGGTAACTGGATCCGTGTACGTGAAATTGTTCTTTTCCTTTCTGTTATGCGGAGGTTTTCAATTTTCCAGACGTTTTCCTTCTTTTCTTTTTTATTTAAAAAAAATCTGCTTTGCCATTCTGATTATCCACTCCTTGTTGTTTTCTCCACCAATAAGCTGATTCTTCCACTTGAATTGCTTTATATAGTGCAGAAGCATCCAACGATAAAGAAAATGATTTAATTTTAATTTTTTTTTCTGTATTTAATATTTTTTATATATTTTAATCATAAATGCAAAAGCATACACGCGTGTTTTATTTATTTTTATATTTGCTATTACGTTTTCGAATAAACTGATGAAAAAATAGCAATCACATCACGTATTTTATTGTGAAAATCATAATGGAAAAATATGAAACAAGGCAAGCATGAATAAAATTGCTTTGCAAAAAAATCCTCTTTTATACTGGTTGGCTGTTGTAAGGTCAGAGTATTTTCAGATGGCTTTCCATTACTTTTTTTTGCTTCTCAGGACCGAAAAAAAAATAAAGTTTGGATTTTGTTATTCCATCTTTTTTATGAACATCGGTAGTTAGTTATTTTCTTGGTATATAGAAAAAGCGCAACAGCCAGAATAGTATTTTTTTGTTGGATGCCTTTCTCTTTTTAAAAATGAAATAATAGAGAAAACAACTTAGATGGGTAGAGAGAGAAAAGAGACTATCTTAGCCAGCGATGCAAAAAAAAAATTCACTCAAAATGAAATATATTTTTTTGTGTTTCTAGAGGATATAGAAGAAAATGAGTTGAATGCATACCCACATGCACAGATTTTTGCCCGCTCAGTTTTTTGGGTTTGATTCTTTTTTACTTTTTTTTGTTGAGCTCCATAGCCAGTCACGGAGGCGTACATATTTTTTACGAATGAGTGAATCTTGATGTTAAGTACCTAAATATGTATGTGTGCTCTGTTTTTTCTTCCGTACTTTTACAAGAAGAAGAAAACTTCAAGTAAAAAAAATATATAAGAAGAATAAAAAAGGACAACACGAAAATGGGGTTTCATTCTTCTTACAAAGATAAAATAAAATGAAGGGAAAAATAGAGTTGAGTTGTAAGAAGGGATCATAGGGATACTGTTGCTCCAAGAACAACTTGCTTCTCTCTCTCTCTGTAAGTATATGCTTCGTTGTTATTGGTGGACTGCTGGGAATTAAATTTCACTCGTGAACAGTTTCAATCTCTCTGTTTATTTTAAAGAAGAAAAAATCCACTAGATTCAGAGAACTGGAAGCCAAATATAAAGAGAAAAGAGCAAACATCATAAGTAATACATAGACATTTTTCTCTGTTTTCACTTGATTTTTTTTTTCGTTTAAAAAGCAAGTCAAGAAGTTTAAATGGGTATATATATGTTTTATAATCATGTTGTGACGACGATCAAGAATAAATGGATAATAAAAGTAGTTGCACATTATCGTTGAGGAAAATTAATTCATCAGACTATATTTCTCTATGTGACTGTGACCATTGTTGTTGTTGATGATGATGATTACTCTCGGATGGCTATCAGAAATACTAGAAATAAAGTACATCAAGTCTGACGACTGAGTTAGAGTTGAGTAGAGGGTTTACCGAGAAATAGAAAAGTAGAGAAAAGTTTTCTTGTGATTTTAACTACTTTCTGTAAAAAAAATACATTTAAGCTTACAGTTTTTCACATTAAATTATATCCCATGTGATTTTTCAAACCAAGTTTGGAGATTGACTTTGTAAAAAAATGAGAATTCAATTAGAAAGTTTTTTTTTGTAAAGTAAAAAAATAAAGTTTTGGATTTTACAGTCTGGAAAAAAAGTCTTGAATGAATTTGAAACTAGTATTAAAGTGGGCAGATCAGTCAAGTTATATAATGATGATGATAATGTTAATATTATTAGACTGCCACTCACCATTGTGTTGTTAACTACTTCAATAATGAATGATTCGATGGCGTAGTTGTATGGGGGATAAGCAAGTTTGTTTCCAGGAAAGGATGAGGGAACGATGATAAATGAATAGGAAAACAGGACAAATATACTACTTGAACCTCATTTGATATTGATAGTGTGCGCCCGCCGTTGTTAGAGGGTTACATAACAAGTAATTTCATTATCATCGTCATCATCATCATGATGGTGAGCTGGTCTCATGAGAAATTTTGTGGGGAAACCAAAGATTTGAAAATGTTATTCTGGAAGCCTTAATGTTCAAAGCATAAAGACCATTTGAATGAGATCATACTAACAACATGGTTTACTAGACTTCCAAATAATAGTTTTCGAATATTTTTACAAATCGGGAATCAGAAGTATTCATTATAATTGGGGTCTTAATTAATCATATTTTTATATAGTACATAAAATAGCAAACGGAATGCGTTAACGTTTCCATTTTTGCTATCCATTTCGTTGTCTCAAAATGTTTTGTCCATCGTCTTTTGCTCCCAAAACAAACTTGTCATGTGTGACCAAAACCGACCATCCTTCCTTCATCACACACAATACCATATTGTATTTAAACTTATCGGGCGGGCCTTCGCCCTATTTCTTCTCTTAATTTTAATAAACATAAACAAAACCGACTAAAAATTCAGTCGTTTTGTGTTCCCCACAAAAAGCATGCAACAATATTTATACATTATAAACGTGCAATAAGAAGTTATAAAACGATATCATAATATACTTTTCAAGAAAGGAAAATAACTTTTGAACAGTTATAGTTGTTGTAACTACATAATACTACACACCATAATGCCCATTATATTTATTCAGCAGTCAGCAAAACACACACACACACCTAAATTATTATCCAAAAGGAGTGTGAGCAACAAAGTAGTAAACTTTGCATTGTTACTTGACAATAACAGCAGAAAAAATGGGAGAGGACGAGAAAAAAAAGTACACAGAAACTATAGTTTGCCTCATCGTCTTGTTGCACGCGCACGATTACGATGAACCAAGTTTATGGCAAACAACAACTAAGCAAAAAACAGTACTTGTTTAGTGAACTTTCTCAGATATATGTTTTTATAAATAATAATTTTCATGTCGGACTACTTTGTGTCCTCTATTCTTCCAAACTAAAGATGTACTTTAAGTGACATTCCTTAACATTTAAAAGTGGCGCAGCATGGTGAAAAATAAATTTCTGAAATACGTATTTTATGAACGTTCCCTTTAACAAAAAAAGGAGATTGAGAGCGTTTTCTTGTTGCCTGGCATTTATTTCTTGTTGCATTCTCCTCCTCTTTATAAACTTTGGCTAAACTCACTGCTGAATGTACTGGCTGAGATTGTGTTCAAGAGATTTACGAAAAATTTATTATATATATTTTTTGCTTCTTTGTCCTATCCAATACATATGATCCGTTATTTATATTTATTTTCTACACTTTTTTGTGCTGTTGTGTTGTAAGTTGTGAAATGTGGCTTCTTCAATGTACACATACTATGGTGAATGGTGTGCAGTAAAATATTATGCAACATGATGGCGAATGAAATGGGGAAAAAGTAAAATTTATACGTGTCCATGTTTCCTCTTTACATGTTTTTCTTGTTTTCGTAAAAAAAAGTGCATAGAATTTACAGAAAAAAATAGATAAACACTCACTTGTGTCTACTGACATTAGTTAAATATAGCACAACACCACATTCCTTGAAACAACATACCAAAAAGTCATGTAACTGATCCTACTCCAGAAGTAGAAGCACCAACAACCCTCTATCATCATGAAAAGCATTTTTGTATCATCGCAATCGTCAGGGGAAAATATAGTCAAAGAGAAAGAGAGCTAGCATAAGTGCATCCTCTTAAGGTAGAAAGCATGTCACAAGAGGAACACAAAATAAATACACCACTTCCGCTATCTTTTACCAAACGAAACTACAAGTGGAATATTTAAGCTGCAAAGAAATTTTGCTTAATTATTTATCAAAAGTCAAATTCGAAAAACTGGAGCTATGCCATGAACAAGGATCATGAGAGAGAAAACTATAGTTTCACTTTTGAGCTATGTGCTTCCTCTTTTCACTCTCTTTTGCGCTCTTGAATGATGATGCATTGGGGTGGAACGTTACGGAGAAACAGAAATGGTCTACTGACAAACAGGGCACACAAACAAACACGCAAAAAGTTTCAAAACTTATCTCTGGAAATATAATTTCTGTCCCAGTGTATAAGTTGAACTAACTGCTTTTTTTGCCTTTTGAAATGTTTTGAAAATGGGGGAAATCAAAAGGGGTTTTCTCTATTTTTCTTTTTATCTCTCAATTTATTATCTACTTTGACTATTTATACTACTTACCTTCTAATAGAAACCCAATGTTTACTGGCTATTTATGCGGTTTATGAGCACACACACACACAAAAAACTTTATACCTTCAAGGAAATCTGAACACTTATAAAACCCTTTATGAAGAAGATCCGCGTTTAAAATTTACGAGAAATGAATTCAGGCTATATTTTATTTACTGACAATTCCAAAGAACATAAATAGATAAAACTCCCACGTAGATTTCTAAAAAAAAAATATTTTCAGACTATTGTCAAATAATAATCGTCCCCAAACTTATCTGCATGATCCATTTCTTTGATAGGCTCATTTGATATGTCCATTCGTGGGAATAATGACAGACACTCAAACAAACACCACAAATAACATGTCAATTATAATAGCAATATTCCCTTTTACTCTTATTTTTTATCGTTATCGATAAATTTTCATTTTTAACCTTTCTTGTGCTTTTGGCACTTTTCTCCTTTTTCCTTTGATATTTTTGGATTTAATGCCGCCCTCTCAAATTGCGTGGGAAGAGGTAGGCTCATTTTTCAATATACAACAAAAACAATGCTTTCCCCTTGCCGATTTCAACTCTCCATCTGAATTGGAGTTTTAAACAAGTACTGCCGTCGTCATCATTACAATTATTATTATGCATTATTATTACAGTGGAACACACTTTAAACAACAGCCTTAGACTTTGAACTCTGTCAAGTTGATATTATTATGCATTTGTTCCCCATGCCTCATCTGATTTCCCCTTTTTTCTCTCGTGAAAATGGACTGGCAGAAAAGTGTAGTGGTTCTCATGCATAATTCTACCATTCCAAACACACTCACTTAACCCATCATCCATTATGTACCTATAGCCTCAACATTCTATTGTTTGGGCACCCTAGCAAATGCACTCCAGTCCGCATTTTGGTCACAAAGAACACTTGAATTATTATGACATCTATATTATGACTCCATAATAATCATCGTTAAAATGGTAATTTTTGTCCTACTGTATTATATGGTATTATTATGCAATCCAGTCATCCAGTCAGCAAAAACACATTATTCACTAGAGTGTTTTTTTTCTTCTGAAAATTGGACAATCAACATGACCACATCTACATTGTCGGTTTGTAAAGAAGTGGTCAAAATATCAAAAGTCACTTGTACAGGTCAGACATAACAATGCAGAACATAAGTGGCTTCATCCCTTCCATTTTTTTCTCTCCAAATTCTGAGAATCGCGAGGAAAATTGGTTTGGAAGTTTTCACATTTTTCACACTTGATTTGTCCTCATGATCATGCTACCATAGGATCATCAATAATATTTATGCAATAAAAAGATGAATTCCTAGCCTAGTGCAAATTCCAGTTAACCCCTTTTTTCATTGAACTCTCAAGTGCTACAATGTAGCTAAAGCCACTCCAAAAGAATTTTTTTCCTCCGGAGGCCATACTTTTTTCGTTCCTTTTTATTTATTTTTTTGAGACATATACATATATATATTTCTACTCTAAGAATAAGTGCATGTAAAGACAGGGAAAAAAGAATGAGATAAAATTGAGATGCAAAGATGGATGGAATTTCTCGTAAGCTGAGTGGAGTTTTTAGAGTTGTAGTTGAGTAGAAGTAGTTCAGGGGAAAAAATATAAGCGGGTGAGGGTAAAGAGTAAAGGGAGCGGAGGTAGACAGGGAAGAAGAACACACCCGAGGGAACTGTTCAGATTGCCTCTGTTCCTCTGATCCACAAAACTTTGTTCGTCAAATAAAACGCTTCTGTTCTCTTCTCTCTGTCCCTCTCGCTTTTTTTCTGTCTGTGTTGCGTGAGCGCTTGGCTCACTTTCACTTGACTTTAACGCTACTTTATCCTTTTCCCCGTTTTACTTTGTCAGTCACAACAAGGCGGCCAAAACTATATAATAATATAATATGTGGGATGGCTCTAATGGCACTTTACCATTATCATTATTATTGCAGAGATTTTTGGAAGCTTGAAACACTTCAACTGACTCAATATAGTCACTGCAGTGATAATAATTATATAACAGGACAAAATATTGTTGGAAAGCACAGTATAATGAAAAATCAAACAGAACGCATTTATTTCCATCAACTTTGCTTTCCAAATTGGCTTTTTGCTTTTATGCATTTCTCTATAGCTTTAAACAATATGATAAAAACATATTTTCATTAACGCGGGTAGTATAAATGATAATGTCAACTTTGCTAACCAACTTTTTGTTTGTTCTTTTTATTACAGGAAATGAAAGTAAACTGGGCAACGTCGCCAAATAGTCAGTCTAAGCCGGATACAAGTAGTAAGTGAAACATTTCATTTGATTCTCTCCAAAATACTTATGCATTTCCTTTCACTTCACACAGAAGACAGACATTTACTCCTTTTTGGAAATTTGACAGGAGTATTTGCATAAATCATAAAACCATTTAAGCACTTCACAGTCATCATCAACTCTAACAAAGTAAAATACACTTTTTACTGTTCACCCTATCCAGTTCAATCATTCCATTATTAGAACATATGATACTCATTCACCAAAAGAGCTTAAATGTTTTTTTTTCTTCCTAGTCATCACAATCATCGCATCATCGCACCCTACTCAATAAATACATATAAATGACAAGTGAAGACAAATTTTCAAAACGAACCATAAACCAATTTTGTTTTTATTGTTGTGTTTTGTCTTGATTATCAAAAGTTGATCTCCATCGAGTGTACTTGAGAATGAGCTGGGATTCGCTCATTTTACCCAAATGTTTATGCATATAATTCGAACACAAATAATTTGCTCCATCAACCATCTACATTACACACAATCATTCACAAATAGTAGAATTATAATTCATTCCTATAAATCATTTTCTACAATGCATATGCATACAGTCATTATAACGTCAGGTCATGGCATGGGTTCAATTCTATAGCACTGCACCACCAACCAGCAGCATCTTCACCATCATCATCATCCACTTCGGAACAAAGTCACGTAGCTCAAGAGCTTTTCTCTGTCGCTGTGCTCAGTAGAGCTTCAAAAAGCATTACAAATTTTATCCTCCTCATCATCATCGACAACAGTGTCGTCCTTGTCGCCATTGTCACCGACATCGTATTCAAGTGACATGTTGCGGTGGTACTGATGATGATGGTGTTGATAGTTGCATATATATACGCACTTGTGTCGCTTTCTCCTTCTTTAAACTTTTTTTTGTCTCGGAGAGTGCAAGTCTAGTGAACGGTGAACCCCATCATCGCCTTTCTCGAATGACTTGGCTATGGTGATCATATGGCTTTCTGAAGACACCACAGTCCCAAAAGTTTTCTCGTGAATAACAACAACATGGTGCACACGGCTCAGTTGCTCTCTCGATTCCTTTTTCACACTTTAAAGCTGACTTGTGTGTCGGCAGTAGTACGAGAAAGGAAAAAGGCCAATAAACATGATAATAGCTCAAGTGGGTACTGATCGACTTTTAAGTGGGATCCACTACCAGACTACAACCGCAAAACCCAAACAAGTCTACTTTTTTACAACTGTTTGACTTTTCTAGTGATTCGACTACAGTGGTGGTGTAATACGCTAATAAATTCATGTCCGCTTTATAGAGGACGTATTTACACTCAAACAGACACTGTCAAACAAATATTCGCCATAATACACATGTTTCAAACGATCATAGAATGAGGTATTCAGGCTTTTATACATACACGTATTGAGAACTCAAACAATTACGGGGAAAAATCCTTGATGAAAAGCTTTGTGCGTAAATAGACATGTATCGTTGTCTGACTTTTATGCTGGTACACTGTTATCATGCTTCATTTTATACTCAGATCCACCGGCCCTCCCGTGACATGTCACTTTCCCTTTACTATTTAATTAATCTTAATTATGTAATAATCATGATTCCATGGACAAAAAAGATACTAAAAACCGCGTACAATGTAATGCACGTATACTTTCTCTTGTTTTTAGTCCTACCTATTTATAGTCTCCATGATCTGGTCACTAGTTAGGTCGCCGGATTTTACCAGGTTGTTCTACAAATAACCAAATAATAATAAGGAAAATTCTCTCATGAGGGAATACCCAGTTTTGTTTTCTGCCATGTCACATGTCAACAGTCACGCTGTACCTTTTGTCTTGATTGCCCTCCTGTTTACTAGTCCATTGTTTATTTCTTCCTGGAAGGAAGGAAAAAAGGATGACATGATGGTGATGCTGGTGGCCATTGGGTTTCTAATAACAAGGTGGTTCTGTTAACCTCCCACTTGTTTCCCTACACGCTCAAGGCATCATATTCCATGTAACAAAGGAATGAAAGGCTGAATTGTAAATTGACACTACAACACGGAGTAAAAAACCATACTATCTGTTTTGAACTGTACACATGCATTATTCGTGCTACTCGTCCAGCTTGTAGTTTTTATTTGGTATCACTACTACAGCGAAAAAAATATAGAATATAGGGCATGTAGCGACTGATTTCTCATCATAGTAGTTTATGCTACGAGGCACGTTGCAGTCAACTGTTTCAATTGCTCATGTTTCTTTTAATATTTAATTTCCCTTCGAAACGTCCACTCAGTCCAATAACATTAAAATAATCAGAATGAATGTTTGCCAAAAAAAACAGCTCTCTAATTTTAGCTATAATGAGGCTCAAGGCTAAGAAGCATTGCTTCACAATCGAGAATTTTTGGAAGTATGCTTTTGTACATATAAATGTATTTATCTGCGGGAACAAGATCAATGTTCATCCAGCCCCCAAAAAAACTGACCAGCAGTATCGTTTCTCATAATAATCAATGTTTATAAACAGTTTATTCCTCAAAGTTTGTATGCAGGTGGTTTTGGTTACATCATCCATTCTCATTGAACGGCCATAGTTCACTCATCATATTCTTACCACATCATGTCTCATCTTTCGAAATTACACACATACAGCATCTGTATTGCACAATCATCATATATCCTTCTCTTACTTCAAAGCAACCACTCCTCTACATCCAGCATGATCATGACCAACAACCACCGTCATTTTTCATGTTTACTTTGCTTGTTTATTGCGAAATACTTCCTTTTTACCCTTTCTTCTCGTAAAAAAGTGTACATATGTTACATGTTATCATCTCGTCAGCTTAAAACTTACTTTCTCCTTGTATTTTGGGTATTCTCAATGAGTATCTTTATACTTTTTATCTAACCCCTTTTCATAATACCTATATTGTATATAGATTTTTAACTGAGCAAGTTAAAATGATTAGGTATATAACAAATAAAAGAAGACCTTAAGGGGGAGACAAATGTTGTTCCTTGTCATCGATTCCCATCCCTTACTACTTTACTCATCCATCCAACAACACACATCATTTTCTCTTGACAGAAATTAAAATCTTCCATTTCCCGTTCTCTCCTCTGTAAGTACATGTATCTCTCATCTTTCTTTTTTTCATCATCCTGTTGTTTCTTCCAAGCAGCTTTGTTTGTTTCTTGTATCCACCTTTAGGGTATGATCGTCAGCATCTCATCTCACAATGATTATTCTGAAAGCAGGTGGCATGTGAGATCTACTGTTATATAGACTCTTGTAGCCTGCCTTGTATGTTGCAATGCAATAACATGCTTTTGTTGTTCCTATAGTGTATGTGGTCCATCCCTTCTTATTATT